>JAODAL010029258.1:0-51920 GCA_025379985.1 Phyllomedusa bahiana
TAACCAAAGGGGTTTAGCATTTTACATTGTGGTAAGGGTTCAGGTTTTTTACAGGTTTATTGGGATTGATATACAAGTCCACGGCACTTCTAGTCTGACATCTCTTTCGATAATGCATGATTAAGTTATTACCTCTAAAGTTACGTTAACTGAAGGTGACATTGGACTAGAAGTGTCATTGGATCTGGAGCACTGCTGGACCGGATTGGTATGTTATCCTCTAAAAACAATTTAAAGTTAAAGTTAAAGATAGGATTACAGCTGGGGTTAGGTTCAAAGTGAAAAAAAAAATAATATTTTTTTTTATACGTTTGGTCAAACCAGTGCCAAACTGAACTGGGACCTATACAACCAATACTACTTATGATATGACCAGTTCAGGGACAATTTACAATGATATGTTACAGAGAAGCAAAAATAAACTTGGCAGCTAATGCACCATGATACCTTGACATAGAAAGTTATCTCAACTTTTTTAATACTTTTCATTGACTTTAGTTATGATTTAAGAACAGATAACATGGACAGCCATGATATCACCATTAAATTAACCTTTTTTACATCGATATATTTCTGGTATCCTCCCAGGATACCACTGTTACATAAGCCTTAAAACAACTGAACCCTAATTCTTCCTCTCTCTTACCCTTAATCCCTGTCTCATAATTGTTTTATTCATTTGGGTGATGCAGTGCTCATTCAATGTCATTTGTTGTTTGTTTCTTGATAGAGGTCATGACATTGCCCTATAACTAACTATCAGATTCCTTAACATTTCCTTATCCTGGTTATACTGTATGTAAGAGCGCTTAACTCCTGTGTTACCTCCCTTTACAGGTGTATCTGCCATTTAATAGTACATTTAATATAATGATAAGAGAACTATGTACAGCAGTATAGGTTATAGATAGAGAGCTGTACTGTGTTTTCAAATGACTAGAACCTAGACGACTATGACTGAACATTTCTAACTAGGTTCCAGTGACTTCTTTATCACAAATGACAAAGCAGGTGAATTCAAATGTATTGCCTTATTCATTACTCGAGAAGCAGAGCACAGAGTCTTATGTGCATTGCAGCATTATTGACATTTAAAGTCAGCTACAACAACACTTTGACATTTACTGTCTTCTTGGGAAACGAGAATGGCGCCATAAATGTTGAGATACAGATATCATTAACCTTCAACTTTATGATATAATGTGTTGAGCCCGACACATGTACTGAATTCTGTAGAACCTTAGATGCCACCTTTCTGTAGTGAAGCAGATTAGAAAAAACAATATAACAGGTATACAAATGAATCCAGATACCTTCAGGCACTAAATTCTATAATCTTTAATTGTCCCTATATTGTGAACAACAATTGACACTGCCATTGTAATCTCACAGCTCAGTAGTTGTACCCGGCACTTTATATCCTTAAAAATAATGCTCCACTGAGAATTCTTATACAAGACGGATGATAAACTGTGATGACTCTTATCCTAGAAGATAATTGTATCAGACAGCTAGAAACTATGGTAAAATGCTGCAGAAATAAGCAAATACTGTAGGTCTGTCGTGTATAAGATTTGATTTGCCATATTCTAGATTTTCCGTCGCTGCTATGACTGTAGATAGACTAATCAACTTGCCAACTTTAAGGGTCATCGTGAGAAGATCTGATCTTTTTGCTGCAGCTTACAGCTAGAGTAATGGCAAAACAGTCCCAAATACAATGATTTAGCTTTTTATCAAATTAGTACTTACTCTATAGGTTGATTCAAAAAGGATGGTATAAAGTTATAGCCTTGATATTCATACCCAAGAGAACGCTGCACAAATGTATTAATATGAAAAGTTACACTGGGTCTTATGTATGAAAACTGTCTAGCAGTAAGCTTGTCGTTGCTGCCTGTAGCAACCAATCAGAGCTCAGCTTTTATCCCATATAGTGTTCTGGAAAAATAAAAGCTGAGCTCTGATTGGTTGCTATAGGCTTACGGCTAGACAGTTTCCATACATGAGGCCCACTGTCTTCCCAAGTTTCATCTATACACTACAAACAGGGGCATAACTAGATTTTGTGGAGCCCCATACCAAAATGAGATGGGGCCCCACCACCTAATGACAATAAACTAAAACAGCTGTACAAAAAGCAATAATTAAAGACATAAATAATGTCGCCTTATATCAGGGAACCCAAGTAGTAGTGCTGGAAAGCAGAAAGCCACCAGCTACTTGTTCGCTGCAAAAACGAACAATGTTCTTATACCTGAGTGGGGCTCTCTCAACCTCTGGGACCCATTACAATGGCTGCTATGTCTATAGTTTTGCCCATGACTATAACTATCCAATATATGTGTATAACTAAGCCAGTTTTTACATTTTCAGTCACTGACCCTTTATTACCAATGTTACTTTAAAGGGTCAAGTTTTTTTTAATGGCTCTGGAACAGTTTTTTGCAAATGGTATAAGGAGGCACACAGTAGAAATCTATAGCAGTTACAATCTTGAGTATATGCCCTTTCACATTTTCCCCACTTTTTGGAAAAAATTAAGGTAAATATATCAGGCCACATCCTCTTCCACTAAGCCCAACCCAGTTTTATTCAAAAGTCGAAAGAGCAGTGTAAAAACACCAAAATGTCTTAAATTATTCTGCAAGCCAGGCCTGTGTAAAAATGTGCAACTTTTATACACACAAAATGATGTAGTTAGTTTCTCAAAAGGTTGTGTGTGGCATGATAAATTTGGAGTAACTTGGCAGGGAAACCTAACATATGTATTTTGCTCCAAAATGAGACATGCCTTTAATACATTCTGAACACTTTAAGACTGTCTAAGCTTTTATGACCATTTTTACAAATGGTTAGTGAAACTTCCTTAATGTTTCAGTAAATAGGAAATGTGAAAGAAATAGAACGTGTGTCCCATCTCACACATTGATGGCACATCGATATGTGCGTGATAGATGTCAGTCCTGCCTCTGGGAGCCGCATCTGTCTTGGGAATGGGTTTCTTGGAGTATGTTCACACAATGTATTTGGGGGCATACTTCAGCTCATAATATGTGCTGCAATGCATCCAAAGTATGCCCTGCAAATACAGTAAAATCATAGCACTCACTGAGTGCTATAATAACATATTCCCCATAAGTAAATAGTAGGCAAGGTCATAGCACTGCTGAAAAAACACACTGGCCAGTGCATACTTTCAACAGTAGGTTTTCTGCAGCGTGCATAGGTACGTGCCGCAATACGCCATATCAACATACCCTTAATGTCTCTGTTTAGAATCGAGAGTCGGTCTTGCTTGCGCTCAAATCTCCATTCTGTGTCTTTGTCTCTTTTAGAATTCCCATAAAACAGAATGGAGAGTAGTGGATGTTCTAAACAGAGACTTTTGTTTAAACTTACATACATACAGTACTAATATTATAATATTTGGTAGTGGCTGCTTTTTGTTCTTCCATTAAAGTACAACTGAAAGCAGTGCCTGCAGCTTAAAGGCAATGTCCAGCAAAGAAAATATATTCTTAAATGGGGCCAGTGTGGTTTAAAAAAAAGTGATACTTACCTAGAGGTCTCCCACAGCTGCCGCTTGGGAGCGCTCTAGCTATATGTGGGAGCCTTTTCTGGGTGTTATGACGAAAACTCATTGTGTAGAGGGTTTACATTTTGGAATCAATGTTTTGCTCTGTCTCTCCCTCATGTCTTAAAATGCTGCTCTATTTATTCAGATTGACTGCTGTAAAAACACCCTACAACATCAATGATTAAACTACAAGCAACCAAACTACCAAGTCTGATAACTGCCATTATAAATAAAATGCCATAAAATACATGCAGAGAATGTAGATACATGTATTTTATAGGGTTCTTTTATGATTTGTTTTACTTAAAGGCACTGTAGCAGAATGAAATTAATATATTTTCATCTCATTGAGCAATCATTGTATAATCTCTGGGCAGTCAAGAGAGGAAAGAGGAAGAGCCTGATATAGGAGATCTCTAGGAGTAGTATAAAGTATAAACACTAAAACTAGCTAAAGGCTTATGTGCTCAGCTAGTGGAGTAGTGCTATGATAGGCATAAGGTTTGGCTCACATAAGGCTTGGTTCCATTCAGAACCTCAGTGGCAGAGGTGCAAACGGACACCAGTGCTGCCCAACAGACCCTATTGATTACATTGGGTCTGTCAGGTTTCCACCATGTTGTCCGTTGTTTAGATAGAACATGCGACGGAGATTTGGAATGGAGCATCCGACACATATGTGAACCAAATCTTACACTATTACATCGGATGAGAGAATATTCTACCAATAGTTGGGAGATAGCTGAAGTATATTCTCCAATTTCTAAAAAAGCTCTATTGACGCTGGATCAAAACTCTACACACATATGGAGTCTTCAAAAGAACCATTTGTTTAAACCATGGACAACAGGTTTCATGTCACTGTATAGTTCCTTAGGTCCATGAAACGTATTGTCCATGGTTTAAATGAACAGTTCTTCACATTGAGGAGTATTTACCAATGCAGTTTTCCGGAGCAATTCTTTCTAAAAAACAATTTTTGGCTTTCAGACTAAAGGCCATATTGACTAACTCCATATCCTTTTAGCAAAGAGTGATTTATAAAAAAAATAAAAATCTGCCACTTTTCAGTTCAGAAAAGAAACTGTCATTAATTTATTAAATTAATAATGAAATGCTGAGAAGCGGGGGTCCATGATTTAGTGCTCAATACTAATCTCTTTTTAACCTCTTTTTGCTGCCTCATGCACTTCAACTGCTGACACAAAAATTTGGTTTGCAGTCTGCAAGTTGCAAATTTTGTAATACGTGAAAGCAATTTGTAAATTCATCTAGAAGAAAAAAGCTAAGTTAAGTTGGGTTCACACTGAAGTATTTAGCTTAGTATTTCACATCAGTATTTGTAGGCCAAAACCAAGATTGGAATGCTTTGCATCTCCCACATGTTTTGGACCCATTCCTGGTGTTGGCTTGCAAATGCTAATGCAAAATGCAGACCAAAATGCCGCAGTGTGAACCCAGCCTAATGCACACAGAATATACAGTATAGGGAAAATATCTGAACTACTGCACACACATGAATAGTGTTTAACTCTAAGGCTATGTTCACACTGAATTATTTTCACGTGGACTCTGATTTGGCATCTGTATGGAATTCTGTGTGAAAACTATGTGGAATCTACATCACACTATTTTCCCAAAGGGGGGCAGTTTTTTTTGTGCAGATTTGTGCATATAATTTATTTCAAAAAAAAGGGAGGGGTAATTTTACTTTTTTTAAAAATGAAATTTCCTTTATAGGGGTTAAAACCCCTTTAAAGAAGGGCCCCCCTTACTTTTGAAGGGTTTGCGGTGCAGGTCTTCTGTCTGCAGCGTCGGCAAAATACATCGCTGCAGACAGAGGGGGTTTTGGGGGCTTCCCCCCGGGCCCCCAAATGTGCTAGGAACAGAGTGTATTTTTAAAAGGCCCCCACCCTAGAGCAGGGCTTTTGTTTAGTATAGGGCCAGAGGAAACCCAATTTTCCCGCATTTTAACCCCTTTTATTGTCGCAGTCCCTGACCGCGCATAATCAAAAAGGGGTTCCCCCGCTCCCAAAAAGGGCAAACCCCGGGCTGGGCCAGTGACCTGCTGGATTCTGGGAAACCTTTATACAGTCAGTCCTGAGGACCTAGATTAGCTACAAGGTTGTCTGTACAGTAAGCCTGCATTCAGGGCACACTGTGCGCTGCCCTGACTGCTGCCTGTGTAATACTGATACATAGTATAATAAAAAAGGGTTAAATGAACTTTTTAGGTAACCCCCAAACTGTAATTAACTTGTATAATGAATCAGGTTATTTAGTTTGGAATGTGAATGGTGTAAAAAAATAATTTTGTAGAAAAACACTTTTTTATTTTCATACTGCAAAAAAAGTTTTTAAAAAATCTGCAATCATTTTAAAAATTTAAAAAATTTAAAAATAAAGCCTTTCAAAAAAGCAGCTATCCCAAAATAAAAAAAAGTCCCTATACAACTTTTCAATTTAAAAAAAAAAAAA
Source organism: Phyllomedusa bahiana (assembly GCA_025379985.1). Lineage (NCBI taxonomy): Eukaryota > Metazoa > Chordata > Amphibia > Anura > Hylidae > Phyllomedusa > Phyllomedusa bahiana. The sequence goes on from JAODAL010029258.1 coordinate 6,059, forward strand.
AAGCAAAGGAAAGGGCCAAAAAAAATAAAAAAATTCAGCTGATCATTAAGGGCTTTTTAGGACTGGTGCTTAAAGGGTTAATCAAATAGCCTTTGAAATAGTGCTAATATGTACCCAAAGCCACAAATGAATCCTCACAAAATAAACTTTCAAATCCCCGAAATTTAAAGGGTATACCAATGTACCAAAAAATTGGTTTTTACATGGAAAAAAAATTTTTGGGGGTTTTTTCAATTGCAGCACTGCGCTCCAATTAAACTGCCTTTATTACCAACTAGCTTTATTCACTTATCTAAACTGTTTGGAAAAATGAGTGACAAAAAACCAGTAATTGATTGGGTCACTTTTAAACACCTTTTTGAACCAAATTTGACAACTGAAAGAACTTGTGGTGATAAAAAGTGTTGGGGGCGATTTTTTTTCGACAAATTTTAAATCGGCAAGGGTTTTTTTGGTGATCGAAAATTTTTTTCCCGATCATCCCAAAAATTAAAAGGGTTTAAAAACTGTGCTTTATCTTTTTAAGATCGCGCCTTTTTCGGGGCTTGCCCCTTTTTTTTTGGGGGGGCCAGCAAAATTCCCGATTACAGAAAGAGAAGGGGGAAAATGTGTGTGCGATCAGAAATGGGATGTGTTTTGGTTGCGATGGCTGGAAAAAAAACACTGACCCTCGTTTTTCATAGAACAACCCTTTCCTGTTTTAGCCTCAGTGTCTCTCAGCGTCTCCTTTGGGAAAAAAGGACCCGCGTTCTGCCTGTGGCCCAAAAAACCCCAGCGAAAAATTTGTTATTTTTGCACCAGAAAAAACCTCTACTATTAGGGTGTGATCCTTTTCCCCAATTTTGTTAAAAATTTTTGGGATTTGAAAAATTTTAAGTGTTAGCTAGGGGAATTTTTTAAAGGGAGAACTACCACTGTTTAAATTTCACCGGCGGTTTGGGGGCGGGGGGGGGGGGGCCCCCGGGCGGGAAAACAGAAAAAACTCTACTATAAAGAAAAACCCCGGGTAAAAATTTTTACCAAAACTTGGTAAACATTTTTAGTGGGAAAATCTTTATTATTTTAAAAGTTTGCTAATTTAAAATTTCCTGGATTTGGGCAGCCTGAAATGATATTGGGGTATTAAAAATTTAAATTTTAGTAACTCAGGGCTCTTTTTAGCTGCAAAATTCCCCTTTTTTTTATCAGTATACATTTCAGATTGGTGTTCAATTTTTCCCCATTACACCTGTGACTGTTGATTTATCCACCTTTCACTTAAATTACAAAACCCCAATCTTTTAGTTCCCGACAGGTTGTTGTTGCCAAAAAACAGGTAAACGTACAAAAACATAAAGTTTTCGTGTTTTTTTTACTTTTTCGCACCCAGCACTGTTTTATTGAGCAAACATCCCACTAAAAATCCCTTAAAAAAAAAGCAATTCTATTTTCACCCGGGGGAATTGAAAAGGGGCAAAAAATACAGTTGTATTATATCAAAAAATAACAGTTACTTTTTTTTGACTTTTGCGCACCCAGCACTGTTTATTGACGCCCGCATTAAGTAAAAACTTTAAAAACAAATTCTATATTTCACCACAGGTGAATTGAAAGGTGCAAAAAATTTTCCGTTTATTATTAACAAAAAAAAAATAACATTACGTGTTTTTTTTACTTTTGCGCAAACCCCTCATGTTCATTGACGGGGAGCTTTTAAAGTAAATTTAAAACAACAATTTTTAAATTCACCCCAAGGGGGAATTAAAGGTGCAAAAAAAAACCGTTTATTATATCAAAACCCTAAAAGGGTTTCGTGTTTTTGACTTTTTCCACCCCGCACTTTTCCCCCGACGAGCATCTACGTAAATCTTAAAAACAGCAATTCTTTTTTCACCACCAAGGTTTTTTAATTGAAAAAGGGGCAAAAAATTTCCGTTTTATTATATTTAAAAAAATAACAGTTACGTTTTTTTGAAATTTTGCGGAAACCCGGCACGTTCATTTGGGCGCAACATCTTTCGGGATTTTCTTAAAAACAGAAAACATATTCACCAAGGGGGAATTGAAAGGGGCAAAAAAAACCGTTTTTTTATATCAAAACAAAACGTTACGTTTTTTTTGACTTTTTGGGGCACCCATCACTGTTCATTGACGCAAACATCTCGTAAATCTTAAAACAGCAATTTATATTCCCCCAAAAGGTGAATTTTAAAAGGGGCAAAAAAAACCGTTATTATATTTAAAAAATAAAAGTTTTTCATGGTTTTTTTAAAAATTTTCCCACCCAGCAAATGTTCATTGACGAAACCTCTACGTAAATCTTTTAAAAAGCAATTCTAATTATTCCCCCCCCCCACAGGTGAATTGAAAGGTGGGAAAAAATTTCGTTTATTTTTATCAAAACATTCAGTTACGTGGGTTTTTTACTTTTTTTCGCAACCCCGCACTGTTCATTGACGCAAACATCTACGTAAATCTTAAAAAAGCAATTTTATATTCACCACAGGTGGGAAATTTAAAGGTGCAAAAAATACAGTTTAATTTTTACAAAAAAATAACGGGTTTGTGTTTTTTACTTTTGCGCACCCAGCACTGTTCATTACGCGCTCTACGTAAATCTTAAAACAGCAATTTTATATTTTACCCCCCAGGTGAATTGAAAGGTGCAAAAAATACAGTTTTTTATATCCAAAAAATAACAGATAAAGTGGGTTTTTGGGCTTTTGGGCCCCGTCCAGTTTTTTTGATAGGGCACCTTGCGTTAAAATTTTTAATCCAGCAATTTTGTTTTGATTAAGGGGATTTTTAGATTTGCTGTGATTTTTCGTCTTTTTTAAAAAGAGACTTACCAAAACTATTTCCCTACCCTTCTCAAATTTTTTTATTTTCTGAACATGGAGGCGAAATGCAGGTGGTAACGAGCCCCAAAAGGGGGGGGGAGCACATGGAAGGGGAAGGTACGAGAAAGGGGCTCCTTCCCGTTTCTGGGGGGCAACACGCAGCCCCGGGAATTTGTCAGTTTTCAGGACCCCGTCGGGGTTGTCATCGTGGGTCCGTCCCTGTGAAACTAAGTAACGAACATCGTCGCCAATCTGTCCCCTTTAGTGGTTAATGCAAAACCCGCATCTACAGTTCCTTTCCTCCTCGCCTCGAAATCACAGCCCCAAATTTTCGTCTCGCATCATCAGCTCTGTCCAAATGAAGCAGCCCAAATGCAACTTGTTTTACCCACCACTGTGGATAATCCATTTTTCTGAAAACCTCTTTGGGACAAAATGTGGTTGGGGGTCAGAAGGGAGTTAAAAGATTAAGAGGCCAAAAAAAGGGATGATTTTCCTGCTCTGGGCGCCCCCGTTAATGTTTCCCCTCAGAGGAGGGGAAAGGGAAACTTTGGGCAATCGGGAAAAAATTTCCCCGGGGGGTCCGGGAACGCCTTTTCAGTGGGCCCCCTTTCTTGTACCCCCGCTTCCCGGGTGCAGAAATTTGGCACCAAAGTCACCTGTGGGTTTATATAAAGATGATGTTTTACGACATTGCGGAAACCATCCCCGGGGCCCTTTTCCCCAGGGGGGTTTTCCCTTTCACGCTTCATCAGTGGAAGAGGAAAGGAAAACGATTTGGGGAGTGTCCAAATACCCCCCCGGGAACCGCCCACAAGGAAAAGGGGGGGGAAGGGTTTCCGGGATGGAAATCCCGGGGATTATGGAAAACCCTTTCCAAACCACGGTCAGGGGCCCCCCAAACCCCGGCCCCCCGCTTATCCGGCCCCGGCAAAAAAGGTCCCCCCCCCGGGACCTCCTTCAAGGCCTGGGCCTTCCCCCCTTTTAGGCCAAAGCAACCCCTGATTCCCCTCCCCCAGGGCATATGCCGCCTTTTGCCGTTTTAAAAACCAAAAGTAGAGGCAAGAACCTTTAAATGGGTTTAAACCCCCCAAACCAAAAGTTTTGTTCCCTGAGCAATGCATGAGTTGAAAAAGGAAAGGGGAAAACCCTTTTTCCAAAAAAAGGCCAACCGATGCCCGGGGCCCCCAAACCCCGGGCCAAACCCCCCCGTCCCCCGCCCCCCCCCCTTTCCCCCTCCCAACCCCAAGCGTTCCTCAGGTGCCCCTGTCCCCTTTAGAGTCATGATTGGGGGTCCCCTCCCCTTTTAGCCCCCACCGTCGCCGATACCACCCCCAACCCCCAGAGGGGCCCCATCCTACCCCCCTTCCCCCTTCCCCCCAAATTTGACGACCTGCAAAGGCCCTCAGGGGGCCATCCCAGCAGCCAGCCTTCTGTCTTCCCGGTTTTGGGGGCAGAAGAAACACTTTTAAAAACCCCAAACCCTCCCAAAGGGCCAAAAACCTGAATGTCGGCATTGCCGGGTTTTGGGGCCTTTGGGAAAAGTTTCCTTTTTTCCCTCGGTGGGCACGATGGGTTCCCCACGTCATGGCCCCCGCTTGCCCCCCAAAACCAATGCGAGCAGGCATTTCCCTTTTCCCGAAAAGCCGTCCCCTGCCCTGGCCACCCCCGGTCATCCTTTAAATTTCAAGCGCGTTTTCCCCCATCTGTGTCCGGAAAAGTCCATTTTCACCACCGGGCACCTGGACTAGTAAGGGATGGCCCCGGCCGCTATTTCTCTGTGGGCAGCTCAGTGGGTGAGCTGGGTGGATGTCTTTGGGGGTGACGGTGGCCTCAGGCCCGGCGCACCCCTCTTCAAAACTGCAGGGATTGGGGCAGGGCTCTTTTCCCCCCAAAGGGCCCTTTGGGGGCATCAGTGCCCGGACACCCGGCCGTGTTGAAATTAAACTGCCTTGGGGACCGTTTCCCCACACAGGTCCGGAGCTGTGGAACCCGGCCCCTAAGGGAACGAGACCGGCGCCCGGCTGGGTGACAAGAAACCTTTTTTGCCCGGCAAGGGGTGTGCGATAAAGGGGAAAATTGCCTGGCCGCCCCTTTAAAAACGGTAGGGCTGGGCAAATCCCCTTTCCTGGCACATGTCAGGGAAACCCTTTTCGTCCCAGAAAAATTTTTTAAAAAGGCTACCCGGGTCGGGACCCGCCCGCTGAAGAAGGCTCGAGGTCCCGGGTTTGCATTTCCCCGTTTTGCACCCGCTTTTGTCCCCCCCTGGGTGCGGTTTCAGCATCAGCTCGGCCCCCCCCGTTTAACCTCACATTGTTGACCTTGGGGAACACGGGTGGGGAAATTTAAACCCTTTCCCCTTTCTCCACGGGTTGTGGCAAGCAGCGCAATTTCCTTCGCAGTAAAGAAGTGACACCTTTGGGCCCGCCCAAACAGCGGGGGGACGGAAACCTCGGGGTGTTTTAAACCCCCAGAGTGGAGGCAGGTTAAAAAAAGCTCTTCACCAACCTTGCCGTTTTTAAAAGCCCCCCAAAAAGGTCATGCGGACAAGCCCTTTTCAGCCTGAGATTGTGGGGAAACTTAGTTTTTTGGAAAAAATCGTGGACACTCTGAAACCAAAAGGCCCCCCAGCGACAAGGGGGAGGGGGAAAACGACACAGAAAGCGGAAAACGGGGCCTTTCTCTTTCCCTCAAATCCCCAAGGCCCACAGTTTCACCCAAATTTTATTTTGTCTTCATTAGGCAGTGGTTCGGGGGCCCGAGCTAGTGGGAAGGTGGGCAAACACTTTTCAGGGTGCATCATTTCAGGCAAGTCAGGGCTGTGTTAAGCTGTGCCGGGGGGGCAGCGGAGGAGGGGGAAGGGGGGAGGATTCCTAGACACCGATGTTTTCCCCCCGTCCCGGGCCCTTGGAAAGGGGTTGGCGCGAAATTTTAGGGTAGGAAAGGGTGTATGGGAAAAATCAGTTTGCCCAGGGCCCCTCGACCCCCGAGGGTTGGGAAATCAAGGCTCCATCTCTTTACATGAGTGCCCTTTGGGTTTCTCCCTTTTTCCCCCAACATGATCCCCGGGATTTTAAAGGCCCTCAAAATGAACAACAGTTTCTTTGGGGGGGCCCCCCCTCCCGGATCCCCCGGGACAAAAAAAAAAATCAGCACTTTCCCTTTCCCCCACCCAAATAGGGGAGTAAAAAAGCAGGAAATTTGGGGACCTTTCTGGTTGATCAACTGGAAACAAACTGTTGCGCTTTTCTTACGTTCCCCCCCAAAAGTACAGTGGAAAAACATCGCGCGTGACCCAGAGTAAGGGCCCAAATAGGGGGTTTTTGGGAGCAGAGGCAAGGAGGCAGAACCTAATTTGGGGGACCTTTTGGCAATTTTTGTTTACCCCCTCACCAAGCATGCAATGCAGGGGGACACATCCCAAAACACCCGAGAAACAAACTTAAATCATGGGGCACGACTATCTGCGTTCCCCAAAACCGATGTTTTTGATGGTTTTCCGGGCCCAATAACTTCTTTGGGTTCCAAAAAGGGACTAATGGGCCCCAGGGTGGCTCCCTCACGCCATAGAGGTTTTTCCTGGCCCCCGCAGCCAGCGTCTTTCTGAGCGGCCCCAGCAAAAGTTTTAGGAGTCATTACAGACAAAAGGAATCCCGGGTTTCCACAGATAATGTGGATCGTTTGCTTTCACAAAAATGAAACAAAGGGGTTTGGGTCTCTGATGAGTTGTTGGGGCCCCAAATTTCCCCAGGGCATCCCATTAGTTTTCCAGTCTACTTTACCCTTTCCTTTTTTTAAACGAAATGGTCCTCTTGAAAAAATTTTTTTTTAAAAAAAGAATTTTTTCTTACTGCAATTTTTATTTCTTTTTCCCAAAAAGTTCCGGTTTTTTTCTGGTTTTACCCGTGAGGGAAACTGTAAAAAGACGCAAATTTTTTTTGACCAAAACCGTATTCCATTTACTCACCTTTTTCTTTAAAAAGTTTTTGCATTGTCAAAAGGTTTTGAGGGGCATGGTTTCTTTTGAAATACAGCAAAACCCTGGTCCTTTGGAAAAGAAATGTTTAAATTCAAGTGGGAATTTTTTTTCCCCCCCCAAAAATTTTTAAAATTGGGTGAGAAGCTATTTAAAAAATTTTTTGGGGGTTTATGTTGCTGTGAATTTTTGCTATAATTATGGTTTTGGAACAGAAATGTGGCTTTTAATGGTATTTCCCTCACAATTTTTTTAAAATTGGGTGAGATTCATTTTTATTAAATTTTTTGGGGGGCATGTAGTGTGAGATACCCAAAAATCATGGTCCTTTTGTAACAGGGGAAAAGTGGCTTCTAAGTGGCATTTCTCCCCCACAAATTTTTTAAAAAGTGGTGAGAAGTCATTTTTATAATTTTTTTGGGGCATGCGGTTTAAATGAGCAATACTACAGGGCCTATTATAAAAAAATGTTGTTTTAACGACATTTGTTCTTTACAATTTTAAACCAAAGTGGGTCAAGGGCATGCTTTTTAATTTTTGGGGGCATTTTGCTGGGGGACTTTCAGCTTTTTCTAAAAAGGTCCTATTTTAAAAAAAAGTTGTTTTTTAACAGACATTTGTTCTCACAATTGACCCCAAAAAGGGTCAAGGGTCATGGGTTTGAAAAAATTTGGGGGGATTTTGCTGTGAATGCAGCTTTTACTACAGGTCCTTTTCTAAAAAATGTTGTTTTTAACAGACATTTGTTCTTCACAATTTTCAAGAGGGGCCAAAAGGGGGATGTGTTGTTTAGAAACAGGGAAAAGGTAGGAAAACTGTTAATGGGCACTATTGCAAAATGATTGTTTTTGCAAGAACTTTAAAATTTAAATATCAATCCTGTATTGAAAAAACCCCTTTAATACCCAAAGAAAAAAAAAGAAACAAAGAAAGGTGGGGATTCCAAACCAAATTTTAAAAAAATGTTTTTTCCAGAATTTAAAATACTTTAAAAAAATTGCATGTCCCAAAAAAAACTTTTTAAAAAAAAATTTCCCCGAAATTTTTACAAGGGGGGGGTACAGGAAAAAATTGACCAGATGTAGGTTTTTTCAGGGGGACATGGAGTATGGGCAGGGGCAGAGAACAAAGTACGGACCCCTTTTCCTCCCGCAACGTTTTAGTTAAAAAAAGAAAAAAAATGCCAAGATAAAGGGCACCCGGGGTGTAACAGGGCGTTAACCCCCCAGTATTTCCCAAATGAAACTCAATTTTGGTTTCCAAAACCTCATAGGAGGGGCAACGCTTTCCCCCGGATTTGGGCTGTGTTCAGAGGAAAGGGTGGGGTTTCTTCCCCACTTCCCCTTCCGCACTCTGCTTCGCACGACAAATTTTGTTTTATGTTGCGTCCTTTAGGGCATTTTTTAACCCGCGTGTTTTAAAAGATGACGGACGGCCAACCTGGGCTTTCACCGCACCCACCCGTAATCCGGCCCTGGGTTTATTTTGTGGCCCCCGGGGCAGGTAAAGTCAAAAGTCCCTTCAAAATAAAAAGGTGGTTTTAAAAACTCCTTTTTCCGGCACTTTTTTTAAAAGTGGGGGGGTCATGCAGGTTTGGGGCTCATCTGTGGCCCAGGGCAGGTATAGTCAAAAAGGCCGTTCAACAAAAAAGGTGGTTGAAAGAGTCCTTTTTCCGGGCCCCTTTTTTAAAAGTGGGGTATGCAGGTTTTGGGGGGTCATGCTGTGGGCCCCGGGGCAGGTATAGTCAATGTCCAGTTTAACAAAAATTTGGTTTGGTTTAAAGACCTCCTTTTTTTTCCCGGGAAATTTTTAAAATGTGGGGGTCCAGGTTTGGGGCTCATGCTGGGGGCCCTGGGCAGGTATAGTCAATGTCCCCGTGAAAAATAAAATGGTTGGTTTTAAAGGGCTCCTTTTTTCCCCGGGACTTTTTAAAAATTTTGGGGGGGCATGCAGGTTTGGGGCTAAAGCTTGGGCCAAAGCAGGTATAAAAAATGTCCGTTCAAAAAAATGGTGGGTTTAAAAACTCCTTTTTCCGGGGGACCCTTTTTAAAAGTGGGGGGCATGCAGGGTTTTTGGGGGGGGCCCTTTCTGTGGCCCAGGACAGTTAAAAGTTTTAATGTCCGTGAAACTAAAAAGGGGGTTTTAAAGCTCCTTTTTTCCCACTTTTTAAAGGTGGGGGTCATGCAGGTTTGGGGGGTCATGCGGGGGCCCCTGACCCGGTATTTGTCCCCTGTCCAGTGAAACAAAAAAGGTGGTTAAAGACTCCTTTTTCCGGCAACTTTTTAAATGTGGGGGGCATGCAGGTTTGGGGCTCTTTTCTGTGGCCCCGGCAGGTATAGTCCAATGTCCAGTTCAATAAAAGGTTGGGTTTAAAGACTCCTTTTTTTCCGGGGACTTTTTAAATTTTGGGGGGTCCCTGCAGGGTTTTTGGGGGTCAGCTGTGGCCCCAGGGGCAGGTATGGCCCTTTTCCAGTGAAAAATAAAAAAGGTGATTGGAAAAAAACTCCTTTTTTCCCGGGACTTTTTTAAATGTGGGGGGGCAAACAGGTTTGGGGCTCATGCTGTGGCCCCGGAAAAGGTTTTTGTCAAAGGGCCAGTGAAACAAAAATGGTGGTTGAAAGACTCCCCTTTTTTCCCGGGACTTTTTAAATGTGGGGGTCATGAGGTTTGGGGCTCATGTGTGGCCCCCGGGCAGGTATAGTCAATGTTTCCGTGAAACTAAAATTTGGGGGTTTAAAGATCCTTTTTCCCCGGGCCCTTTTTTAAAAAGTGGGGGGTCATGAGGTTTGGGGCTCATTCCCGCGTTCCCGGACCCGGGTTTTTCCAAAGTCCCCGTTCAAGTAACAAAAGGTTTTAAAACAAACTGCCCCTTTTTTCACTTTTTTTAAATTTGGGGGGGATGCAGGTTTAAGGGTCAGGGTGTGGTACAAGATAGGGATAGTAAATGGTCTGTGACTTTTTTTCTGTGACTTTTATAACCTAAGTGTGTTGCCTAAGATGTAGCACGTATCCATTTGACTGTTGTGGATGTTAATTTCAGCTTCTCCAGCCTTGTTTGGGTGTAACAATGAAGGTGTTGTTGCTCTCCCATAGACTTTAATGGTCATCGCGCATAATCGATGCTCACTATCGAAAAACCTTATCGATAGCGGCCGACTATCGACTATCGATCGATCTCGATAGCCAACGCAATCGCTCAACACTAGTGATAAATTAAGTTTAATTGCAGCGCAGTTAAAACTGCAACAAAACTGTGCTGTGTGAAATCATCATTACACGTGAGTGATCAATTACTGTGTTTAAAGTTTCGCGGATTATTATCACAGTAATTGATTAATCACTTGAAACACCTTTCCAAACAATTTAGACAACTGAAAGCTTGCTGGTAATGGAGGCAGCAGCACAGCAAATGAAAAAAATGCACCAAAAACACCACAAACCTGCCCTGTGTGAAAGCACTCTTAAACTACCAGCCATCTAGATAAGATCTAAAAAATTTCATCCACTTGGTGACATTTTTCTTACAAAAAGTAACTTTAGAACAGATTTAAAATAGTCAGAATGCCAATTTCTGTTGTAGATTTGAAATGCAAATTTCAGCCGTTTCAGGGTGAAATCTGCTACAAATCCGCAGAAACACACATAAAAAAATCAGTGAATAGTTTGGTCACAGATTTCGATGCACATCCGCAGGCAGACTTTTTCATTCCATGTGGATGTGCTCTAAAACTGGTGTCACACATGGCTTTTTAGGGGTATTAGCTGCATTATATTTTATCACTTTTAACTGTATTTTGTTTTACCACATGTGCCAACATCTGGCATAGGAAAGTAAGCCAACTAATAGTTGATCTTAAAAAGCTAGACAAGTCTGAAGATGAGGCAAAATTATCAAATACCCTGTGATGAATCTTTTACATTTTTAGACAGCCTAAGCTTATGCTGCCTAACTCTTAGGCCGGATTCACATCTATATCAGAGGGTCCATAGAAGAGGCAGCACAGGCTCCATTAGATAATGGACACCACTGCCATAAATGGAGTCCATTAGGTTTCCATGGTGGTGGTCGTCATTTTAACAGAAAAAAACTAGGGTTGCATGCTGCTCTATTTTTCTAAAATTCATATCAGTCTGCTCCAAAGACTCTGAACACAAAGTCTGATGCAAATATAAACCAGGGCTTAGACAACAAAAGTAAATGTGCCGTATAGTTTTTCCTGTGTGACATCTTTCTCATTTTTGGTGTATTTTTTGCAGTTAGTAGTGTTTATTCCCAAGTGCACTATTATTATTAATATTAACATTTATTTTAAAGCGCCATTGATTCCATGGTGCTGTACATTTGAGGGGGTCACATACATAATATGTCAAATGAGTACAATAATAACAATGAATGACTTACAACTAGTACAGAGGGAGAGAGGACCCTGCCCGCGAGGGCTTACAATCTACGAGGAGGGAAGAGACAGGAGGAGAGGGGCAGACATGTTTGTGGGGTAGTACAGTGGCAGCAGGGTTATTGTAGGTTATAGGCAATCCTGAAGAAATGGGTTTTCAGGTTGCTTTTAAAGCTAGTGAGAGTGGAAGAGAGTCTGATATGTTGGGGCAGTGCATTCCAGAGTGTGGGGGGAATCACGAGAGAAGTCTTGGAGACGGTTATGTGAGGAGCTGATAAGTGGAGAGCAAAGAAGAAGGTACTGTGAGGAGCGGAGGTTGCATGAGGGGAGATATTTGGAGATTAAGTCAGAAATGTATGGAGGAGAGAGGTTACGGAGAGCCTTGTAGGTCAGGGTTAACAACTTGAAATGAATTTGATGGGCAATTGGTAGCCAGTGAAGGGATTGGCAGAGGGGAGAAGCAGAGGAGTAGCAAGGAGAGCGGTGGATAAGACGGGCAGCAGAGTTGAGAATGGTTTGAACGGGAGCAAGAGTGCTAGATGGGAGGCCACAGAGAAGGATGTTGCAGTAGTCAAGACGGGAGATGACGAGCGTGGACGAGCATTTTTGTGGTGTCGAAGTTGAGGAACGAACGGATGCGAGAGATATTTTTCAGGTGGAAGCGGCAGGCAGAGGTGAGGGTTTGGATGTGTGGTTTTGAAGGACAGAGCGGAGTCAAAGATTACCCCAAGGCAGCGGACTTGCGGGACCGGTGAGAGTGTAGAGCCGTTGACAGTGATAGAGAGATCAGGTGGAGGGATAGAATGGGACGGTGGAAAGATGATGAATTCTGTTTTCTCCACATTTAGTTTTAGGAGACAGGAGGAGAAAAAGGAGGAAATGGACGATAGACAGTCTGGGATGCGGGAGAGAAGAGAGGTGACATCTGGGCCAGAGATGTAGAGTTCTGTGTCATCAGCATACAGGTGGTAATGAAAGCCATGTAAAGCTATGAGTTGACCCAGACCAAGAGTGTAGATAGAAAAGAGTAAAGGATCCAGGACTGACCCCTGGGAGAAACCAACAGAGAGTGGCCGGGGAGAGGAGGTGGAGTGAGAATGAGAGACGCTGAATGTCCGATCAGAGAGGTACGAGGAGATCCAGGAAAGAGCCAAGTCCGTGATGCCAAGGGAGGAGAGGATGTGTAGCAGGAGGGAATGGTCGACAGTGTCAAAGGCAGAGGACAAGTCTAGAAGGAGAAGGACAGAGTAATGGTGTGAGGCTTTGGCAGTTGCTAGGTCATTGGTGACCTTGGTTAGGGCGGTTTCGGTAGAGTGGTGGGGTCGGAAACCAGATTGTAGTGGGTCAAGAAGAGAGTTGGAGGAGAGGTTGGAGGGCAGTTGAAGATAGACGTGTTGTTCGAGGAGTTTGGAGGCAAAAGGGAGCAGTGAGATGGGACAATAGTTGGACAGAGAGGAGGGATCAAGGGATGGTTTTTTAAGGATGGGAGTGACAGTAGCATGTTTAAAGGAGGGAGGGAAGATGCCCGAGGTTAGCGATAAGTTGCAAAGATGGGTGAGGGCTGGGATGAAAGCAGCACTAAGGTCTGGGATAAGGTGTGATGGCAGTGGGTCAAGATTACAGGTGGTGAGGTTAGATTTGGACAGTAGAGAGGAAAGATTATCATGTATAATAGTGGGAAAACAAGTTAAGGGGGAAGAGCATTGTGCAGATATAGAGGAGGGTGCTGGGTACTGGGGGCTGAAGCTTTCTCTGATAAGGTTGATCTTGTGTAGGAACTGAATGGCAAAGTCGTCTGCTGAAAGGAGAGAGGGTGGAGGAGGTGCTGGTGGTCGGAGGAGAGAGTTAAATGTGTTGAGTAGTTGTCTGGGGTTGTGAGACAGAGAGGATATGAGATTGGTGAAGTAATCCTGTTTGGCTAGGGTGAGTGCAGATTTAAATATATGTAGTGATTGTTTGTATGAGGTGAAGTCGTCGGTGGAGCGGGTTTTCTTCCAGCGGCGTTCTGCAATTCTGGAAGCTCACCTCAGCTGTTTAGTGGAGTCTGTGTGCCAGGGTTGTCTGTTGATTTTGCGGGTTCTGTTGTGTGTGAGGGGAGTGACTGAGTCAAGGCTGGCGGTGTTTGTGTGGTTGTAGAAAGTGGTGGCTGCGTCTGGGTCATTAAATGAGGATATGGTAGAAAGAGGTGTAATATAATCAGAGAGTGCGAGGGTTGAGGTTTTGTAAGTTCCTGCAGGGGTGCACTAGATGTGGGACAGGAGGAGCCGGTGGGGTGGAGATGGTGGAGAAGGTAAGCAGATTGTGGTCAGATATGGGGTGGGAGGAGTTAGAGAAGTCAGATAGGGGGCAGAGGCAGGAGAAGATGAGGTCCAGTGTGTGTCCATCTTTGTGAGTGGCTCCAGAGGTCCACTGGGAGAGGTCAATGGAAGAAAAGAGTGAAAGGAGTTTGTTGGAAGCAGAATGGGGGGTGTCGATTGGGATATTGAAGTCTCCCATGATAATAGTAGTGATGTCAGTGGAAAGAAAATGGACAAGCCAGGAAGCAAAGTGGTCAAGGAAGGCAGTGACAGGGCCTGGCGGTCGGTAGACAAAAGCCACTTGGAGGGCGGAGGGGGCGTAGATGCGGACAGAGTGCACCTCAAAGGAGAAGAGTGTGAGGGAGGACAGAGGTGAAGAGGGGACAAAAGAACAAGTGTCAGACGGGAGGAGGCCAACACCTCCGCCATGCCTGTTACCAGGGCGAGGGGTATGGGTAAGTTGGAGGCCGCCAAAGGAGAGAGAAGCAGGGGATGCTGTGTCAGAGGGGGTCAGCCATGTTTCAGTCAGACCAAGGAAGAGTAAATTTCTAGAGATTAATAAGTAAATTATGTATTATAGTTTATTACATACAGACCGTGCATTCCAGAGAGCTCCAAGGAGAGGGATAGGGGGAGCAGGGGTCAGAGTGATGTGCATCAGGTTGAAGAGGTTAACAGAATTAGTAGTGGTGCATCTGTTAGAAGAGGGAGAGACAATGGTGGGAATGTGCTGGGGGGGGCCTGGGTTAGGGGATACGTCCCCAGCAGCCAGGAGCAGTAGAGAGAGGGTGAGCAGGTGGGAGTAGGAAAGACAGTAGTTTGGCAGGGTTTGTTTGGTGCGGAGGGCATTAACAGTGGGGAAGAGGTTGGTGGCAGCAGACAGGTGAGAGGGTAGAATGCAGGGGGAGATGTAGAGCTCATTGCCCAGTGAGGGTGTTTGGGGATAGGCAGTTAGTGCAAGAAGAGTGGAGATAGAGATAATGGTGGGAAGGAAAAGCATAGTGTGAGACAGTTCAGAAAGCTGTAAAATATGTATATATATGTATATATATATATTTATTTATTCATACACACATATATATATATATATTTTTTTTTTCCCTTTAGACCACCATTATTTTTACATGGACTTACATGTACTTACAGAATTTTGGAGAAAGGTCCTAGAAATGTTTAACAATTTGGCATCTTTACAGCCTTTTTGTTTTTACCAAACCACTAAAGTCAGTGTTTAAAGGGGATTTCTCATTACACTAACATTCAACATGTGGGGAATGGTAAATTAAGACTTTTACTAAATACATTTTTGATATTGCCCTGGTCAGGAGATAAGAGAGATTTTTGCACACAAGTGTCTCTAGGTTACCATCCATATCTCCCTTCCTAATTAGACAGAGAGCAGGGAGTGACATCACTATGGTCAGACAGAGAAGAGCCTTCTAACAAGATTACATTGTTGACCTTTCACTTCTTGGGGCTCTGTAGATTAGTTTACTACAGCTTGGAGTATTAAATTTTTTCCTAGAATTTTCACATACATTTTCCTTTAGGACTTGAAAAACAGCTGAAACAAATGAATATCAAATGTAAAGAACAGAAAAGAAGCATAAAATTTTTTATGTACCAGTAAAAATGCATTCCATTATAAATATGTTTTTGAGTAAAGAAAAAGCCACAAAATAAGACTGTGTGACTACAAGTCATATTATATTTGCTATTACAGTAGATTATTACAGGATTGCATTTCATATGAGACAAGGTGTCTACTTGTCACCGTACCTCTTGCAACCTGTAATGATGCTTTGATCAACGGTTACTAGCTTGGCTTATATCATACAAGTAATGCTCGATAGAACTGACATGACATGTTTAGATATTCTAAACTTATTAAGACGCCAATGTTTCAGGATTTCACTCGCTTGCTCTGCATCTGTTTTGCTTTTGCACAACATTAAGAAAATTAAAAACAGCTGTTCCACCATCTTTTCTTGTGGTGACATTCCTTTTTTGCTCACAGGCCACCAAAGAAAAATTGCTTTTCCTCAAACTAACAAAACTCATATTGCCTGCACATTGCAACACCTAACTAAAAACAATATTTCAAGTCTAGAAAAACTGTACAGTTTAAAAGATACATTATTTCATAAAACTAATCAGTATGTTTGAATCAATTCCGAAATTGTATTTGTAAAACAAATTGTTTAATTCCCCAGTGTGTGTCTGATTGCATGTATGTAATCATATGTGTGTATGTGGATTTGTGTGAGTATGCATATGCATATGATACACATATTTCTGTAGGCCTGTGTGTGTATGCCTACATGTTTGTGTCTATATGCATATGTGTTCGTATATCTCATCTGCACTGCTGCCATTCTAATACACTGTGGCTCTTCCGCACGCTTATCCCCAGCATGTATCAAGGTATAAGTTATGCCATCACCTTTTTTGTAAGGAGAGGGGAAGAAGTGGATAGGCAAGGTACACACTATGATCCTCATTTACTATCACAGTCTAGAAGTTAAGACAGCATAAATTTAGACAGGTAGTCATAGGGTATGTTCACACAGCGTGTTGACTCCGTGTTTACATACGCTTTTAGCTACATATTTGGATCCATCTGTCAGACCCCAAATGGACCCAAACATGCAGCTAACAAATAGCAGTGTGATTTACATTTTGTGCTTTTAATATGAAACGCATCGGCATTCAGACGAGTGATCACAGATGCGTGTCTCATTGCGTCTTTCGGATCTGTTCCAAGAATTGACATGTCCGAAAGATAGGGTGCATCCAACATGCATCCAAACATGCAGCTGCGTGTTGGATACATGTTGGATCTGTTTAGGATCCCATCGACGCAGCGTTTTTGGATGTGATTTTTGGATCTAACACGGATCCGAGAATGTATCCCAAAAATGCACCAGATTTATCACAGTGGCTCATGCTGATTGATAACTTGTTGCAGCTTTAAACTTATCTAACTTTTTAATCCAGTTTTTTGGGTGGCTTACTTTCTATGCCAGAATTTTGGTGCAGATTTTGGCGCAGCATGTTGCATTGTGACTCCCACTTTTCTTTAAGCCACACTCCCATGTTGAGCAGTGTGCAGAAAATGTCTTAAGCCCTTAATAAATGTATCGGTGACATGCTGCGCAAACAAATGCGATGCTTTTTGGCACATTTTAAGACACTTTTCTGGTGCAACCACATTTGTAAATGAGGGCCTACTATTATACTCCTGATGTAGACGTTAAACATATCCATAGGCTTAAATGGCCTGATGGTGGCCAAAAGTGTTCTCTTTTGTCTTCCGTTTAGCCAGAATATATCTGTGTACTGCCAAAAAGGTATAGAACAACTCAGGAGCCTACACTATTCTATCCAACAGCATTATTTAAAAATTGTATACATTTAGGGAGACATGTAAGAAAGGGTTTTTCACCCTTTTTTGGCATAAAATAGCCAAAATGAGCGGTGTGCGATGATTGGCACATCAAACGAACATGTTTGGCGCATTTTTCAACACTTTTTAATGTATCAAACATGAAGGGGCTTTCTGGGGGCATTATGGAGGTGTGTCGCACCACATTAAAACTATTAGACACATATATGAATTTGTTTGGCAAAACTAGGCGCATTACTGCTCGAACAGGCAGACCTAGTTCAATTTGGTCTGCCAGAGTAGTCGAAGTGGAGCTAGATTTGCCATTAGGGCAAAAATGTCCATTATTTCTCTAGTACAATAATAAAAAGTAATTTCTCATAATTATCAAACTACATAAAATTAAATCATATACATTAAAAACATTTTATCATATACAATTAATCTTAAAATATATAATATCCCCAAAATATTGCAGTATCTCCTTTAAATGTATTTGAAATTAATAGAACCTAAAATTAATTTAAAATGAAATAACCCACTGACCTATATTTTTCTGAATTATGTTAAAAAAAAAAGTTCAGATTTTTACTTTTTTTTATTTTTTACTACATTAAATGAAAAATTTTTATTGGATGGTTTTCTGTGTTGAAATTTATTTTTGCTGCTCCCACTCTTTATTCTACATTCGGCAAGAGCCAGCACACCACAGGTCTTGTTGGGACCTGTGGTCCACCAAGCAAGATCAGTACCATAGTTTCTATTCACTGACATGCTATTCTAATGACTTTTGTTTTATTTATAACCTACCTATAGCCTATACACGTTTGACGCTTTAGTAATGCGCCAAAGTTTCGTAATGCGCCAAACACACAGGCGCTGACCGTCAAACTTGAGACACCATTTATGAGCGCACAAAAACCACTTTCATAGATTCAGATGCATTTTACACTGAAAAAAGACGCGAAAATACGATTTGACGAGCCTATTTGCTTACATGTCTTCCATAATGTGTACCCAGCTTCACTGGTGTTTTATTAGCAGACAGATTTAGCTGAAATTCAATAGTGAAAAATGTAATACTCTACAAAAACTACTTTCTTGTTTGTACTTTTTATCTTTATTTTGAGAAAATACGTTTCATTTTGAAAAAAAGAAATGAAAACCAAAAAAACACAAGAAAAAGATTTTCTTTCACGACAAAAAGGCCACATAAAACAATGTGTGAACAAGGCCTTACTTCAAAATTGCAATGCTGTGCTTTTAGATCTCCCTCATTTTACATTATTTTTCTATTTTATACCTAACAGTTCCAAGTCTCAGCAAGGGATATCCATGTGTTTACAGGACATAACCTTCTGCTTGGAATATACTTTGGGACTAGTAATGGCTTAAGGCAAATAAAATGAAACTGCCACAGGCCACCAGTGATAAAGACCCCAGTGTGCATGTGAATCTAGAGCTATATAATACTAGGGTTGCTCATTGGTATTATAGTTATCTAAGTCGACAGGAATGTGGCCATACTGTGCAGCTTACATTTATTGCAATATGTCATCAGAAATAGTGATGGATTAATACAGTGATCAGTTCATGGCCCTTCCTCTTGGTACAGAATATGTTATGTTGTCTACTGGTTAAACAACAGCAACAGTTTCATTTATATAGATACAAGTCATTTTATGAAGAGAGTTTCATATATTTTTCAATAGTTTCTTCCCGGCTTGATAATAAATGAAGTCATATAATACAGTGCACCGCATATATGTCAAGATTGGTGAGGCCTTGAAGAACCTGCAATGACTAAAACCAATTGAATTACCAAATATACAGGTATACTGTACAGCAAAATGTAGAGCATTACAACAGGCTTGAAAATGTGGTAAAAGGTAACTATATATAAAGATACCAGTACAAAGTAATATATCTATTATATAAAATGTATTCATTGGATAAATAATATAGTGTACGAGAGACATATGAGGCTGTAGAATGTAGTGATGTGTTATCACAATGTTACCTTTCCAGCAACATTTGAATATTGAACCTTTTTGTACATTTAGGTTGGTATCACACATGGGGTGCCATGAATGAACGCGCCTGCGGCAATTTTTGGCATATATTGCGCAAAACAATTGCTGCCGCACTGTTCTATAGATGTATGAATAGACGTACGGCCAAACTTGGCACAGTCTGCAATAAACATGACCCTTTTGAATGCGCCAACAATGCGCCAAAGTTTAGTGCGAAACTGCCATAGAAAGTTTGGTGCATAACACTTTCATACATACTGTCGTATTATACACTCCTCTATATCTATTTAGAACCGGTATGTAGGCACCAGGTTACATAGATGTCGCCCACATTCTTCTTTATTTGTTGCGTCTTTGGTGTTTTTCTTAAAGGGGTTGTCACACCACGTTGTTTCACAGAGGCAGCCAAAATCATATTCATTTATATATCCTGTCTCTTCCTGGTAAGGCGTTGGGTGATAAGTATATTTGCTTGGTATTCAAATGTCTGCTAATTACTCTAGATGAACATCTCCTGCTCTTATGTCAAAGTCCAGAGAGCTCCAGAGCTGAAGTAAATAAAAGTAATTAGTCTCCTTTATAAGATCAGATAACATTAAAGCTCTCAATCTGCCAACAGTTCAGTGTGCGACCTGTGTGATGACATCATCCCTGCTATCAGATAAAACTAACAGAAGAGAGAGCAGGGCAGAGCAGGTCGGTAACCTAGAGAAACCTGAGGGCATTGAGAGCTGATAAAATCCCTTTTATCTCGTCAACAAAGAAAAAGAAAAATATCTTCATTTATTGTTCCCTACTAGTGTTGATTGAACTGTTCTAGAAAAGTTAAGTTCTAGTAGAACTTCTCAAATTTTTAGAATTCGAACCGAAACAAACATTTTACTGTTTGTTCGAGTACAGTTCTAATTCGACACACCATTTTCAGTTTCATTTTCAGCGACTTTCTGCACTTTTTCCGGCCATCCAATCAGTGCAGAGCACAGAGAAGTGTCAAAAACGTCACTGATGGGGTTTAGGGCTCTTATTGGCTGCTAAAATCACATGACCTTGTTATATATATTTCACTGTATTGCCTTGTGAACGCCATTTTCAGCTCATTAGTTAGATTGCATTTTCCTCTTCATAGACAACAATAGTTAGGGAGTTTGGTATTGCTGGCTGCATCTTT
This sequence comes from Phyllomedusa bahiana, assembly GCA_025379985.1. Taxonomy (NCBI): domain Eukaryota; kingdom Metazoa; phylum Chordata; class Amphibia; order Anura; family Hylidae; genus Phyllomedusa; species Phyllomedusa bahiana. The sequence goes on from JAODAL010029258.1 coordinate 26,134, forward strand.
CCCACACCCAGAAGCTGTTATTTGGTGACATTTGCAGGCTCACATAATGCCTTACTCTTATATACATGGATATATATATATATATATTATATATATAATATATATATATATATATATATATATATATATATATATTATATATATATATATTATACAGAGTGCTTGGATTTGCTAAATCATACTCAGTTTCCAAAAGTTTCATTTCTGCAGTTTTAGGGGTTCAGTAATTGTATAACACAACATCTCCAAATCTCCTATGTTGCAAATGGGCTTTTGAGCCCCCCCAGGATGCAGGGCCCCATAGCAGCTGCTACAGCTGCACCTCCTACTGTTATGGATGGTAATAATAGCTTCTCTATGCTATAATGTATGACCTCTATTGAATTTCTATAAACCATGTGTAGTGGAGTATATACGTGGGCACTCTCCTCAATAGCCCCGCATTTAGCAGCTTTATACAAAGGTATACTCCTAATATAGACACTTAGGACAATGTATCCATAAGACGTTTCTCCATTTAATTTGAATCAAAAGTTTAAAACAGCATATAGGCTAAATAGCCTGGCTTTTAGGCATTCTTAATAGATACTTTATGATATACACTTGCGGTTATATTTCTCCAAGCCTGGAGTAGTCCATACGAGTTTTCAGCGCTGGGGATTCAAGCGCTCTTTACTAGCAGCTGGCACAGCTTGCTAGGCGTTGTCCACCTTGCTGCGAAGACGGCTGTCTGGGGTGTGTGCACTGCTGCTCTACGAAGTTTCCGGGTCCTCCCCCTTTCTTGATGCTTGAGAAATGCCTAAAAGCCAGACTATTTAGCCTATAGGCTGTTTTAAACTTCTGATAAAAATTAAATGGAGAAACGCCTTATGGATACATTGTCCTAAGTGTCTATATTAGGAGTATACCTTTGTATAAAATAATAGCTTCTCCTCACCTGTAAAGGTATAAAAATTAAACAGAACATTTTCTCTCATAGATTTTAATGGGGTTTGAAGTTCAAGTTTGAATAGAACTTCGAACCGAACTCACAAAAGTTTGAGGTTCTAATCGAACTAGAACTTTTTACTGTTCACTCAACACTATTCCCTACATGTTGAAAGCTAATCTTTGTAGTGAAACAACCCCTTTAAATTACTGCATGCTCTAAGTAAGGTGGAGTGTTTTGCTTTTTTCTCTAGGCTTCTCAATAGCACACATAAAAGTGATTTTTACAAAAGGAAAAATATCACAAAAAAATTCAGTGACAGAAGCATAATACAAGTTTTATGAGGTAAGTAAATCATTTTAGAGTTTGGGAGTTGGAAAGCTTTACAATAAATATGCAGATTTCTTCTTCTCGATCTGAAGTGTACTCAATGCTTCAGTCATTATTAAATACCAGGTCATAAGATATAAATGCCTATGGATATCTCCTCAAGACTACATGAGCTATTTCTATCCATCCATCTTGCTTCCCTCTGACAGCGAAGACAAAGTAACAACAAGGGAACGATCAGGCTGGGACCAATTTGCTTTCAGCAAGTGATGTATGAACCCTTTACTTTGAGAGGCATGGATGTGGGGCACCTATAGTGTGGAATTGCAGGCAGAGCTGTCAGACGTGAGATGAATGGCATTTATATATACATACACATATACATTATTCATCCCTGCATGCATGTCACTGATGACTTTTCACGTTACAGAGATCACGACCATGTATAAAATGTGTTCTCTAACAAGTCTTTACATGTGTACTTTGAAATGCACAGCAGTAGTCTTTAAACATCAGTTCTGGTATGTTCATCTATTCTTTATATCCATGTTTATTAGCTTTCACAACAAGGCGACTTTGTGTTACCGAAGATGAAACAATAGTAAAATGCCTGTAATCCAGCATCCACTAATCAAATAGTTACTGGATTACTTAACACTGATAGAAACTCACATGAAACCTTATAGAAAGGTACAAAACTTTTAGGAAGGAAGCCAAAATAAAATAAAAGTGTTGTCTAGTTTATGAAACCTTTTATTTAAATTGCTCTAAAGACACAATGGCCTCCCTGACAGAGCCCAATTTTAGTAAATCTGACATGTGACATTTTATGTGAGAATAACTTTGTGACACTTTTACCTATCCATTAAATACAGAGACCGTTTCCTCATGACACAATGTGCTTTAATATAGTAAGACATTTTGGTCCATTCAATCCCTGTTTATTTGTGAAGAATATCAAAATATCATGAACATTTCGAGAAATTTGCCATTTTTAAACTTCAAAAATGTCTGCGTGTAAGACAGATAGTTATTCCACACAAAATAGTTTATAAATAGCGTCTACCATATGTCTATTCTAGGCTGGAATCATTTTTTAAATGTCTTTCTTTTCTTTACAACATTAGGGGGCTTAGAAATTTAGTAGCCATTTTTCCAATTTTCAAGAAATTTGCAACATAGATTTTTTTTAGGGACCAGTCCACTTCTGATTTGGTTTTGAGGGGCCTGTATGTTAGATATCCCCATAAATGACTCCAACTAAGAAACTACACCCCTCAAAGTATTTAGAACAGCATTTATGATGATTATTAACCCATTAGGTGTTTCACAGAAATTAAAGCAAAGTGGATGTAAAATGTCAAAATTCCGCTTTACTTGCAGAATTTCATTTTTTATCCATTATTCATTGAAATACTGAAGATGTGACCAGATAAATTAAACTCAACATCGATTCTCCAGATTCTGCCATTTTTAGAAACATCGCATATGTGGCCCTAGTGCGCTATTTGGCTCAACCACAAGCCTCAGAGTAGGAGGAACACCTACCATACTTTTGGGTCTTATTTTTAATATGATTTTAAGCCCTCACAGGCAAGGTCCTCTTTCCTCTCTGTATCAGTTACCTGTCATTTTTCGTCACCATTGTATTTGTTCAACATTTGTTATGTATGTAACTCCCCTTAAATGTACAGCACCCTGGAATCAATGGCGCTCTAAAAGAAATAATAATAATAATAATGATAATAGGCACCATTTCAAGTTTGCAAACACCCTAAGGTGCTAAAACTTTAACACCCCTAAAAAGACCCCACATTGGAAACTACACCCCTTGAGGAATATATCCAGGGGTATAGTGCGTATATTGACTCCACAGGTGTTTCACAAATTTTTTTTTAACGTGAGGCGATAAAAATTAAAAAAATAAATTTTTCCCAACAATCTGCAATCTTAACTGACAATTTTTCATTTTTACAAGGAATCCTGGAAAAAATCACCCCAAATTTTGTTGCAGAATTTCTTCTAAGTTCTGAAATACCCTATATGTGGGTGTAAGCTGCTGTTTGGGTGCATGGCAGGGTGTATAAGGTTGGGAGCGCTATTTGGCATTTGCAATGCAGATTCTGGTGGGTGCCATGTCGCATTAACAAAGCTCCCAAAGTACCAGAACAGGTAAAACCTTCTGGATTCAACACCCCTCATGGATCTCATCTAGAGGTGTATTGTGCACTTTGGGCGTACAGGTGTTCCATATTCCATGATTTTTTAGCATTGGGCCATGAAAATGGAGGGAAGGGGGAAACAAAATTCCGCCACAGTTTTTTTGGCTTTAATTTTACAGCATTTGCCAGCGGCATAAGTGACGTGATAACTTTAATATGCGGGTTGGTATAACTGTGTGTTTTATTACTTATACACCATAGAAATGCCTTAAAAAATGCGTTTTTATGTCTTCATAGTCTGATAGCCATAAGTTTTTTTCTGAAAATGTCTGAAGCAAAAAATAAACTAGATGTGGCAAACTATGTTGAAATGTGCAAGATTTTGGTGCACCTTAAAACAAATGTTAGACACTAACATTATAGCAAATATGCCATACATGTTTAACATCTGAACACTTAGGCCGTGTTCACACGGCTTATTCCCGACGGATTTGTGAGCTGGATTGCGCTCACAAATCCGCCGTGAATAAGGGGCGGGACGGATGCGGGGCCGGAGCACGGCGGGGGCGCCGCTCCCCGGCCCCATAGACAATGCATTGTTTACGGCGCGTCCGCGCCGTAAATAATGTGCATGTCACTTTCTCCCCCCGCGGCGGATTCGCCGAGCGGGGAGGAGCGACAGAATCCACTGTTCTCTATGAGAGCAGTGGATTACCATAATGACAGGGACGGATTGGCGCCGTACTGCAGCGCAAATCCGGAGCGCAGTACGACGCCAATCCGCGGCAAAATAAGCCGTGTGAACGAGGCCTTAAAAAACTGTCCAGCTGCTTTAGTTTCTATGTTTAATATTGAAATATATTGATACATTTTTGTGGCAGGATACAGTGAGCACTGCAGTACATTTGGATTTGCTTAGGCCAGGTTCACATTTACATCGGAGGTTTCATTCGGGACCTCTGTTGCAGAGGTGAAAATCTGAAGCCAGGGGATCCATTCACTACGGACACCCACGGCTTCAGTTTTTCACCTCTGCGATGGAAGTTCTGAACGGAAACTCCAGTGCAGATGTAAACCTAGCCTTATTTCTTGGTCCAGTAAATGCAGATGGCAGTATGCAGTCCTACTCAATTATTTACAACCTTCCTTACATGAGTATGCATGAGACAGCTGTCAATCATGAGCAGGACTGCCCACTGGGCTCCTAAGGGCATGTTCACACGACGGATTTGAACGCTTTTATGGCTGCGGGTTCCGACGCGGTTTCCGCGGCCAAAACCACGTCCAGTTTATTAACATGGTTTCCTATGGGAGACTACGTTAATATTCACACACCGCAGGTCTGGCCTTGCTGCCCGTGTTTGAGAACTCTCCTGTCAATTCTTGACAGGGAGTCCTCAGCGCGGCGGCCATGCGGTGTTGCCGCAGACACCGCCGCGATTGGTGCGCGGCTGGTCCACGGCTGGCGGCACGGTTTTCCCCCTGCCTATTAATTTGCATTGGCGCAAACCCTCGCCACAAGCCGTGCCTCAAACCACGCCCCACTTGCACCGCGACCACGCCCAGCGCCTGAGGTTAGGATGAGGTTTGGCCGCGGGAACCGCAGCCAAATCTGTCATGTGAACATGCCCTAAGTCCTAAGATGGTCTTCTGAATCTTTTTTCATATATGTGTATAAAAATCAGCTTAGCTCCTCCTGCTCTATAACATATTTCTGCCAACTGAAATGCATTTTCCAAACTAATGAGTCCTTTTTAAAGTTCTGTGGCATATAATTAGATGTCTTATTGTTGTAAGATAAGAAAAAACTTGGTTAATTTTTCACCTATTAATCAATGAGATAAACATTAAAGGTGAATGGTGTATTTGTTGTAGATATTTCTGAAATTCTAAATCAGTTCCATATATGAATTGGGGAATTTGGCAGCAAGAATATAGATTTCTAAATAGAAAAACATTCAGATGAATGGGGCAGTCATAGAAGTGTCTGCAACAAATCTACTGTATGTAAATTCACCCTAGGAAACATTATCATTAGAATACCAGTAACAGAAAGTAATAAAAAAGAATGGAGTATTTCGCAAAAAAAAAAAAATTAAATAGGAGCACAACTAACCTTAGTATTGACAAGCACAATGGAATACATTATATTACAGTATGGCAGTGTTATATTCTTATTTTTAATATCCTACTATAATTTACTGTAGGTGGCAATTCCTGTCCTTACATAATTCAATACAGCGGGCTTTATGTTGTAACCCCCACTCCCCCCCTCCATGCTCCCTGCTTCACCATTCTGTGAAACCTAAGAATGACAAGGTCTTTTGAAGGTTATTAAAAGTTTCCAGTCATTTACTCTGGAAACTGACTAGAGTTGCCTTTGGTATCTATTGTCCACATTTGTCCAGATATCCTTGTAATTCCTGTGGATCTATTTACTGGGCTATCAACATCAGGCTACAAATAGAGCAAATCATTGAACATGGTTTTGTTATGCTGCACCTGGACTGAGAAAACCAATTAGCCTGCAACTAGATAATTCTCTTTTCTATCTCAATGGTCAGAAACTCCAGGTTAAAAAAAGACCTCTGGAGGATTAACCGTTACAGCACTTTAGCTCAAATATATAGGAATTTATGTGATGTCAAATAGTATAGCTTTCTTGAAAAGTGTTTTTTTATTTAATTCTTTTCTAAAAATATCTCATACATATAAATATAAGAGTATAAGACATTTGATATACAAGTGTAACAGGCATACTATTTGTATAAGTACACGCTGGTCAGAACATACTTCTAAAACACCTGGTGTATAGCGGTGCGTACAATATGCACCACTTTACGCCCCAAAGATGCTATGTGAACTCACCCGTAATAAGTATTAATGATAATTTTAATGATAAAATGTTATTTTTTCCTTCAATTTAATTCCGAAAATACCATTAGAGCTATCAAAGTTTATTTTTTTCTACTAGTCCTTTGTAAAAACATACAGTTAAAGATTTTGGCAGCCACCAATACAAGGAGCTTTGTTGCATACTGCACAGATAATACTAGTGTTGCTAGTCGAACTTGGGAGAAAATGTTTTCATTCTGACCCTAAACTCTAATTTCAACTACAAGCCTAACCGAAAATTGAGATTAGGGTTTTCTGCTTGTTTGTAAGGATTAATTTACCACTCCAAAATAGTTCTGGTCCGGAAGTGACATTGGGCCAGAAATGATGTAGCACAAAGAGCTCTGCCAGACCAGAAAAGTGGTAACTTAACCTGTATAAACCACTTAAAAACTCAAAGTAAATCCAAAGTAAAACCCTCAATACATTGACATCAATAATTACACAGTATGTCTTATACTCCAGAGCAACCCCATAGTGGTGGCTGCATGATCCCATCATTTCATTCTATGGCTATAAAAGGAATTGAGACCTCTGCACCAAAAAACAGCAAAGCACCAACCCTTGTAGAGGTAAACTACTTATAAAAAAATCTGTACAGGATATTGAACCTATTTATATTAGAGACAAAAATAAGTATTGAAAGAAATGCGGGAGGTCATATGCCATGAATCAAAAGGCTTATAATCAACACATGACAAGATGTGACTACAAAATGGTTGTTACATCACAGGGAACACAAGTATTTACTAAAGCAAACATGTCAGGAAATGTCACAGGTCCTCTCTAAAAGTGTTGGGTGACAAATATTTACACTCTTTCTACTGACTTTACCATGAATATGCTTGCTCAGCTTGACTCCTAAGTTTAAAGCTTTAATTAATTATGGCTAGTAGAGGAGGTGCTGAATGGGTGAGCCCCTTTTCTATAAACTCTAATGGCCTCATGTATGAAAACTGCCTAGGTCTAAGGCCGTGTTCACACGGCTTATTCCCGACGGATTTGTGAGCCGGATTGCGCTCACAAATCCGGCGTGAAGAAGGGGCGGGACGGGGGCGGGGCCGGAGCGCGGCGGGGGCGCCGCTCCCCGGCCCCATAGACAATGCATTATTTACGGCGCGTACGCGCCGTAAATAATGTGCATGTCACTTTCTCCCCCCGCGGCGGATTCGCCGAGCGGGGAGGAGCGACGGAATCCACTGTTCTCTATGAGAGCAGTGGATTACCGTAATTACTCCGATGGATTGGCGCCGTAGTGCAGCGCAAATCAGGCGCGGAGTACGGCGCCAATCCGTGGAGAAATAAGCCGTGTGAACGAGGCCTAAGACTTTCTTTAGTGATCATAGCAACTAATCTGAGCCCCTCTTTCATTTTGAATAGTGCTCTGAAAAAAAAACCTAGACAGTTTTCGTACATGAGCCCCTATATGCCCTAATATGACATTGTCATGATCCGCCAGGCTTTCTTAACCACAACATCCCCTTTGACCCTGACAGCTGTGGTGCTGTAGCAAGTCAAGTGTTTTCTATGCTTTCCAGCAGGGCAGATGTTAGACACTAAACTTCAACAGTCACAACTGCTGTCCATCACCCTCCCTGGGTGAACTATTTAGCCCTGCCAGTTGTTGCACTTAGGGCCTGAGATTGTTTTGTGTATGCCTGACTTCTTGCATTGTTTCTCTGGCCCTTTGTGTTCCTGTTTTTTTGTTCCTGTCTGGAGAGGATCTCTGCCTGTTGGCTGTATGCTGTTGCTGGATATCCATCCCTGTATCCTGCCTGCTGTTCACCCATTTGTTTTTGGAACTTTGTTTTACCCCTCCCGTCCTTCATGGTGCCAAGGATACACTCGCCTTTTTGGAATATTTTCGTGGACTGTGTGAATTTCTGTATATATCTGCATGGTTCTGCAATGAAGTCCTTGAAAGAACGTTACAGTCAAATTATAAGAAGTTTTCTTGTTGGGAGAAACCAATTTAATAATCTAGTTATATGAATCAATGCTAATCAATCATCACTGTTATAATTTAAATAGCTTTACTATAATGTGAAAAGTATCCATGATATAAAGGTAACTGACTTGATGACCAAGGCGCATAAATAATTACAAATTTGTTGAATTTTTATTTGGCCACTTGCTCTCATACAGCTGGAATATGGGCACAATTTGGCCAGAGGCATCTCTAGGCCTTTTTATCAGGGTAAAAAGGATGTTACCCCAAATCCTGTAGTGCCAGCTGGGACAGGCCCACTGTGGACCTAGTAAAACCCTTGGTGGGCTCCAAGTTCGCTGCTACATTTTATCTGTGTGTTAAAATGTGCATCCTCATGATACGCATACAGTTGAAGTCACAGCGGAAAGGAGAGCGATTGACTCTCTGTCTCACTGATTACTACTGTAGCCCTCTGGCTCCAGAAGGTTGCATCCATACGTCTCAGGCCTACAGAAGACAGCGGGCGGAACAGTATAGTGACGTATTTGCGCTTTTGGCATGATGACGTCACTGTATCATGTTGCCTGCACAGGATAGAATCAGAAAGACCCAGTTGCATCGCCTGAGAACAGGGACAGGTCAGTAGATTTTTTTTACTTACTTCATAAAAAAGTAAAGATTCTAGGGTCTAGCTACTTAATTGGAAGGAGAGGTGTATATACTGGGGCATACATATATACAGGTATTTATTTACATACCTACCTAAAAGTGTATTTATCTATGCGCTGGGGCCTTATATATCTACCTAACAGGGGATCTATAAATGTACCTACCTAATGAAATACCTTTATGGTGACTTACCTTACAGGGGGCCTGTATACCTAGCTACCTACCAAATGGGGATGGAGACTGATTTGCCTAACTACCTTATGAAAGGCTTATATCCTTGCTTAACAGGGTCTTATTTACCTGACTAACCAATAAGGGGCCTATATGTTTACTTACCTATTGGGGGCCTATGTATTTACGTACCTAATGGTGAGCCTACATACTGACCTTCCTTTTCAGAGATGATGTCACCTGTGAGTCCTTGGACGAAACTGCACTGTAATCATTTATATGTCTGCAGAGTCTGTGTACGTTGGTAGTCACTATGTGGTGGTCATGATATGGCACTGCGTGAACCCAGCCCTGTTAAGGAAAAAAAAACACAGAGGGCCTGTACCCCAGATATTTTAGGACCCTAGCAGCTCCCCTGAGTTTGGCTTTTGTATTATGAAGCTCAACTGAGCAGGACTTAGTCTACCATAGGATCTGATGTTCATTGAAGCTCTTTTTCAGCAGAATCCCATTGCATACAAATATTGTAGCTGTAATAAAGACACAAAATTGCGCTCATATTAAAGTTGTCTTAAACTATCTGGAATACTGCTAATGTATTATAGCGTTAACTGTGTGACATATCAAATACGATGTGTTAAAATGATTGTACACATCATAACATACACAAGTCAACAAGTTAATTGTCATATTACTTGCTGTACGTTCCATTTTGTATGTATATTTCTATCTGCTAATTATTGTAGAAGAAATTAACTGAGGAGCCATTATTTACACATACAGTTTGCTCAACATACAGCCACTTTGTAATCAAAACTAACAGCCATCTTATATTCTTTTGTATTCAAAATTCTTTTGTATTTCAAAAGACCTTTGATGTAAAGAAAGTATATTTTACTGGGGGAGGATGAAATGAATCATAAGACTCTCTAGATTCAGTTCCATAAACTGAGGTATATTTAGAGATTTTGGTCTGTGATTTACCCTGGAAGACCTTGTATACATCACTAACAACCCCTATGGCGGTAGGCTTTCTCTACCCATCTGGGTGGAACACAGGTTGGTAAAAGTTTCCTCTCCTTTAATAATTTAAATCGCACAAGTAATAGGAAATTGGACACTGAGGTTTCAGTAACTGAGTGCACCCAAAGGGGGACATGTATGAAAACTGTCTAGGTCTAAGACTTTCGTTGTTACCTATATCAACCAATCAGAGTGCCCCGCTTATTTCATATAGTGCTCTGAAAAAATTAAAGGGAGGGGAGCTCTGATTGGTTGCTATGCGCAACAAAGAAAGTCTTAGACCTAGACAGTTTCCATTCATGTGGCCCAAAGTTTTTTAACAACGTTTTGATGCTTACATTTGAACATGTAAAGACAGACAGACAGACAGACAGATAGATAGAAATGTCATGCAGATTTTTGACACTATTCTTATGCATCTGAACACTTGCGAAACCAGGTTGCTTGGTCTAATCTTTATTCCTACATCTCAAGGCAAACTATCTGAACTATTGCCTATTGAGGTGTTAAATGATTCAGTGATCCTATAACATATTTACAGTGTAATAGTGGTGCTAGGTTAAAGTGCCAGAAAGAAACAAATGTAATAGCCTTGAGAATGAAGGCAATTAGTTATTGGCATTTCACAGTACCCACATTATTTAATTTGTGTACCATACTGGCAGATTGCATTGCCCAGAAAATATGCATCTTCTGGTTTATGTTGCCCATAATGCTTTTTTATGAAATAAAGAAAAATGTTTTCATGAAACCATTCTGTTTACTACTTTTTCAACTGTTTTAATGGGCTCATTCATATGAGCAGTATGGTACCACATAAAGCGATATAGTAATAAAATAAAAATCAGGAAATGGCAAGGAAAAGTTTTATCTTAACATACCATAAACTGCCATACTATGTTTATATTGCTTTTATGCATTGCTGCTTTTTTACACAATTAGTAGTGGATTGTGATTATTAATAAATAATACTTGCAATACTACTATAATGCTGCATAAGCCATTCATCCTATGTAATCTGTGCTTCGCTGTGTGACAGATCCTCTTTAACGGCATAAAAAAAAAAAACATCTACTTAGCCCTGGCTTGGCTCTCAAAATCATCATGAATCCTCATGTTCTATATTTTCCATGGAAATTAAAGTCTAATAAGTAGCAGAGAAGAAGGCTGAAAAATATAAACTGAGACCTGATCAAGAATGGAAATTGTACAATTTCCTTCCATAATCTGTACAAGCTGCTACTGCTGTTTGCAATATATGAGCATGTCTGCAGCATAACCGCTGCCCATTTACCTGCACGTCCAGCCAAAACATTAATGAACTGTATGATAGATCAGTATATTATTGGTTGTCATGAGTGCCAAACTCACAGATTAATCCATTCACTTCATAAAAGGGCCACTAATAACCAGCACTATTTTCTATTAGATTCCCGGTTTGCAGCAATTATCTTGATTGATTTCAATCAAGTTTTACATAATGCTTTTCCTATCAACAAGGTCTCACATCCTGCACTAAATATTGTACTGTGTTGTAAAGGAGCAACTAGTCAGATGTAACACATAGCTTTCAGGTAATATTAGCATAGACAAAGTGAAGAGCCTACTCCAAAACGCCCCTGTATTGAATAATTGGTAAGATGCGGATGTTAATTACTGTAACTCAAGCAATTAGGTATGAAAAAGACTGATGCTCTAAGCTAGACAACAGTTTACATATATGCAGCAAAACAAATCAACTTTGCAAATTCTACAGACATCATATATAATTTTTATATATAAAATATATATATATATTTTATATATATATATATAATATTTTAATATATATAAAGAGAGAGAGAAAGATATAGATATTTACTAAAACTGTTAAATATTTACTCTGTGTAAACAAATTATTAAGCCGCACTGTGTTAAATTTTGAACATCTTAAGACCCTGTCGTCTACCTTATACCACCTATTGGTTGGCTTAGTAGATGCCAGTAATTATGCCAATTTTGTAGTGCACAATGACCATCATTAACTACTGCTGTTGTGGCAGAAAAGAGTCGTAAAATGCATGGTGCATTTTTGATACATCCTGTCACAATTATTATGGGACACTTTTTGCGTCCACTCTGACAAGGAAGCTCATGAAAGGTGGGTATGGCTTTACAGAAAGGGGGCGTGGTCACTAAGCAAGAAACTGTGTCAAGTACTTCATCAAAAAATGCGTCAAAATCTGGCATAAAAAGTACAACTAATAGTTGGTCTAAAAAGCTAGACAAATCTAAAGATATGCCTAATAATCAAACATCATGGGCGACATGTATGATTTTTGATGTTTAAACACCAACTGTTATGTGCATATAAATAGTATAGAATGTGCCTGATTTATGAACCTGCTCTACTGCGGGTCATAAATCAGGCGCATTCTAGCACATAAACATTAATTCTGGCTTATTACTTTGAAAGTGGTTTACCTATTCCAGCAGTAATGCGCCTAGATTTGCTGTACTGAAGCTATAAATCTATATCTTCGTACGGTTCTATGTGCCCCGCCTCCCACACGCCTCCTGAAATCCGGCGCATTACAAAGTCCCGTGGGCACTCTGTAATCAGCCTGATATTGACATACGGGCCATTTTAAACTATAGCGAATAGGGCCACGCTAGATGTTGCAGCCCCGTTCATACATGCTGCCCCATGAGTCAACAATCTAAATCTGGTGCATGCGCCAGTATTCTGGTGTACTTTGAGCCTGGCGCAGCCCAGTTCTCTAGATATATGAGCAGGTGCACTCCAAAATTAGGTCCATTATGAGGCGCCCGCAGCACTTTGTAATGTGGGAGCCTTCTAGAGGTGTGTCGCACTACAACTGTATGATTCTACACATTTATGACTAGAGGACAGCAAAACTGGGCGCATTACTGCTGGAACACGCAGATCAAGATAAAAGTGGTTTATCTGAGCCTGAATTGTTGTAGTGGAACTAGAATGCGCATGGATGAATGTTCATACATTTTGGGGCTGGTTAGTTTAAAGAATAAATGCCTTAGGGGCAAATTGTTGCCTTTGTTCTATTTATAAATGTATTGAAGGACAAGTAAGAGTTCTAAGGATACTGTACGTCCACGCGGCATATGTAAAACGCCGGTCGATTGTGTTTAAGAATCTGGACGGTATTTTATTGTCTTTTGCATGGTTTTTGGGGGACAGTTCTGTCCGTGGCTTGCAGATTCGCCCGCCCTCAATAACCACTGAATTATATATCTTCTGCCCGGAAACGGAGCAGAAGATTGAGCATGTTTTAAGTTTTTTGGACCGTCGGCGGTGTAAAAAAGCATCCTGCAGAAAATCAGTTCAGTGTGGACTGCTAAACGGATTTTCTGTTAAAGTCTATGGGGATGGTTGCTGGTCAGTTTTCGGATGGTTTCTAACACCATCTGAAAAACTGACCAATGAACCATGCTGTGTGGACTGACCTTTAGTTTTTTTTTATATCTATGTACTTTTCATTTTGGTGGATAATATGGAATTTACTACTACCCTGTATGCAGATGATGTAGTCAGCTCTTTCACTAATTTGGAGACATCAAGTCATGCACACTATAAAAACATTTTTCAAAGTCTCTGTCTACAAGTTAAACTTAAAGGGGTTTTGCCACGAAGTAAAATTGATGTGGGAAGTTTGTAAATTAAATAATAAACATTTTCATCATTCATTATTATTAATAATTCTGCACCGTTTTTGTTTTAGCTGCTCCTTTAGTGATCCATTGTTTACAGCTCGTCTCCAGGGGATGCGACCAGGGCTGAGCGCTCCTCACTCCTGGTCGCACATGCTCAGACATCACTTCTCCTCTCAGGCAGCTACTGAGTGTTCAAACCCCGGGTGCTGTCATTCTACTCCCGTCCTTTGGTCTCCCTAGTAATAAATCTAACAGTGCAAATAAATAAATTAGAAACTTCAATGAGGTATGTATAATGATAAAGAGGAAAAACAATCCACAGGTTAAGTTCCTTCAGGGATTTGAACCTAGGACCCTTGAGCTGTAAAGCAAAATGTTACCTCTCAGCTACTCACAGCTTTATACATAAACAGACCTTTCTTTGACTAGAGAGAAGGAAAGGCCTGGAGATGTCATCCTGCTGGGTCACATGATATGAAATTCAAACAAATCACACACGCCCCCTTCTGAGCACAAAGAGCTGAAGAGCTGGATGCAGGAGGTATGAAATGAGATCGTGGCAAAACCCCTTTAAGTAAATGTAATATTCGCCCACTAAATATGATAGATCAAATAAAGAGTAATACGAGGGAAGAATTCTGTTCATATGAACAGATGCTAGTCTGTTATATTTAGGTATATATAGCAAAGGTAATGCCAGCATGATTGAATGCAATCACAAATACCTTCTGAATACCATCTCTTCAAGCCTGTGCAGATGCTACCAAATTAAGCTTTCTTGCGGTTTAATTTAATTAAGATATATTTTCTTTCTAAGATACTTTCTGGTTTTTGCATCCCCTTTTTATCAAATCATAGGAAGGTTAGAGACGTTGATCTTCAAATTGATTTGGGGAAATGACAATACAAGAGCTGCAAATAATACTATGTAATATTTATAGAGGGGGTAAAAGTGGGTTCGATCTAGAGACATAGTTTAAAGCTGCTGTTGCTGAAACAATTAATTGTTGGTGGAGGAAGAACATAACCACTTTGAGGATTTTATGGCTAGTACCAGAGTTCTGTTTTTCTCTAATCCGTAATCAGACTGGGGAGTGGAGTTTTAAGAGTTTCCCAGACAATACCTTAAAAACCGATGAGGAGGTACAGACTTTAAAGCAGAAATCTCCAGATCACAGACACTAGCATAGCCACGGAGTAGCAGCAGTAGCACTGATAAAACAGTAGCATAGTCAGGAACAGATCCAAAGAACGTCACTAGGAAAAGCGGTCAGAATAACAGACTAGAGCTTGAGACGGGACTGTAGAGGTGAGAACATAGAAAAATCCATGGCACTCCTTGTGTAATCGCAGTAAAGTTTTATTTAACAAAGATTCATATCCAAGATTGACTCTCCGTTCAAGTGTATACAATGCGTAGAAAATATAGCAGGAATTATTCCCACGGTCCAACGTTTCGGCCACAACTGGCCTTCATCAGGGATCAAGACATGGGGAGAGGCAGGAATGCAGGAGAGTATTAGAGGTAGTGGTAGAATAACATGTACCAGGTAAACAACTCCAAGTAGCATTATTTTGGATGCAATTTTTTGGACTGTGCACCACCTGTTCATCAGAACAATTCTTGACCCCATTTAGTGCCAAGTTGTTTACCGTACGACTTCAGGGTTTCCTTATCTCTGAAGTTCTCCTGATCATACTCATGTCTCCATTTCCCTTGGTATTCACTTGACAATTTTGCTCAGTAAAACCCTACAAGGTTTGCAGTTCTGAAATACTGACCCAAGCTAGTCTAGCACTGATGTAATAAGGCTGTGCACATCTAAAATATACTTTGAAAAACACAAGCATAGGTGCACACTGAAAGGCAATAGCATACATCTAATACAAATAACAGTGGCACACTAAAAACTAAATGAGACATAAAGGTATATAGGAATATTGGAAATGCATTACTGCTAAGGAAAATATGAAAACCTGGGACTCTTAGGGCTTGTTCACACGGCGTTTTTATGATCCGTTTTACGGACATGATGATGATGATGGCTGGGGGCAGACATGATGATGATGATGGCTGGGGGCAGACATGATGATGATGATGGCTGGGGGCAGACATGATGATGATGATGGCTGGGGGCAGACATGATGATGATGATGGCTGGGGGCAGACATGATGATGATGATGGCGGGGGGCAGACATGATGATGATGATGGCTGGGGGCAGACGAGAGAGAGAGAGAGAGAGAGAGAGAGAGAGAGAGAGAGAGAATCCAATGCTGCGTTTTGCGGATCCGCTTCCAGGATGCGCTTTTCAACTGCGAAAAACGGATCCGTAAAAAGGATCCAAAACGCCGTGTGAACAAGCCCTTAGTTTGCAGTTTTTGATCAAAGATTGTATTAAGCTCACCTCCCAAAACGTCAAGGGGATCCCAGAGCAGGTGAGTCCCTACACTTAACATGCTACCTCACTAGGAGTCAATTCAGACTGCAACTTCACAGGGAGTGATAGGAACTTGCAATTGGGTTATCCTGCACTGGTTAAAAAGAGGCAGCTGAGTGCAACAAGCCAATGAGATTGCCATTTCTCAAATAGACTACAAAACATAATAAGGCTGTGCACATCTAAAATATACTTTGAAAAACGTTTTGGGAGGTGAGCTTAATACAATCTTTGATCAAAAACTGTAAACTAAAAGTCCCAGGTTTTCATATTTTCCTTAGCAGTAATGCATTTCCAATCTTCCTATATACCTTTATGTCTCATTTAGTTTTTAGTGTGCCACTGTTATTTGTATTAGTCTAGCACTGATGGTCATGCCTTGTTTAATGGGGTTTTGCCAGTACGTGCCTTTTCAAGCCACCCTGAGCTGAGAGAGCGAGAGACACAGCCAGAGCACAGAGCCATTCATAAGGGATCGTGTGAAATGTTCACTCAAATAATCAAACTACAACTAGTGGATTCTGTATACAAACGACAACAGCTTTCTACACAGCCCCTTGAAAGCTTCTTAATGTTCTCTGTCATCAGATAAAGCAGGGATCTACTCAGATAATCACACTACAACTAATGGATTCTATATACAAAACACAACATATTTCTACCCCGTGCCTTGAAAGCTTCTTCAGCTCCCTTTCATCAGATAAGAAGTGTTCTCTGCACAAGCCTGGCCAGCAGCTCTTGTCCGGTTGTATCTAATAGAAGCTTTTAAGTAACTAAGGGCAGGTAAGGCAGCCTGTAGCTCTCTCAGGCTGCAATTTTTGTAATCACATATATTTAGAAAAGTGATTAAATACCTATTTTGGAGGATTCCACGTCAACATTACATCGTGGCAAAACCCCTTTAAGGTCAAACAGATCACTTAATTTTACTTTTTTTAAATGGATTCCCAATGAAACTGATTAACAGTATCTCTAATAAAATTGTCATTTGGTATATTTTCCCCTTGAGAAAAGCTAAATCTGCCCATCACCTTTCAGTTTAAACATGAAGACAATAGGAGCATTTGCACTATAAGTGATAGTTACTCCATGTGCTTTGGCCGGCTCATTGCACTCATTAAACCAAGTAGCAAATGGAGCTTTTGACTTTTTGTGGAGTTTAACTTCTGAACCACTCCTGTTTTTTGTTTTTTTTTCCTTAAAGGGGTATTCCCACCACAGCAAGTGCAGCTGGAAGTGCCAATTACTATAAAGTAAGCATGTTTCAAAATGCATATTATTAAAAAAAAAAAATATGCAGGCTGCCTAATAAAGACTGCTTTTGCATATTCAACTTGCTCTTTTGTCTCCTTGGTTACCGACCACCACTACGTGCTTTCAGTTGTGGCCGGTAATGGTACTGTGACAGTGCCTGTGGCTGGGATATTAGATATGCGCATTTTCTAGGTACACTGTAGTAACAGTAATTTTGCTTACCTGTAGCTGCATACTTGATTTCTCACTGCTGCCACTGGATTATGTGACCTGTACTCTGAGTTGCTGAAACACACAGCATGGTTGTATGACCTGGAAATGAATCTTTCTATGTTTTCCTGTGGAAGGTTCAAAGTCAGTCTCATAGGAACGCTTTGAGAAAGACTTCCTGTCAGTATCAAAAGCAGAGTCTTTCATCTAATCAGCGTGCAAGTCATGTGACCAAACAAAGACTGTTGCATCAGCCAGAAATCAAATATACAACTGCAGGTAAGCAAAGTACTGGACCTAAAATCAATGTTTAATGAACCAAAGAAAAAACAACTGGATTGGTATTTTAAGTTTTCAGTAAAATAATAATGGAAATGTCCTTTCTTTTATATAAAAGTTTGATCTGGGATTACTTAGGTAGGAGGAATCAGACCTCTACTATTCAGTGACCTGAATTAAACTAATAATCTACAAACAATGTGCAGTACATTTGCATTAGAACTGACAGCAATATGGGTAAATGGAATGCTCTAGTAAACCAGATCCATATTGCCTAAAGTTTGTTTGTTCTTAATTCTGGAACATGACACTGCCAAAACCATCACTGAGGAGATCTAATGGAGCAAACAGCTGAGCAAAGCAAACAGCTACATTTCCTGCACAAGCACCAAGAAACTTATTCCACATGGATTAAGAATAAAGAATAGACTATTTCATGCTATCTTCTGGTAAGAAAGCATGGGGATGCATTTTCTAGATAACTATAATGTCAACAATCACATAAAGTAACTCCTTCATTTTGGTAGAATAATGCTTGGGCATACTACATCTACAGTACCAATAAATGTACTCTTTATATCACCAGATTTCTGGCTGTTGCTCTCTGTTTTACAGCTCTGCACAAAACATTATTAACAAAAAATGCCCCAAAAAATCCACAACCAAAATGTAATAATGGAATACTCCCAAATAGTATAACTAACACAAATAGAAAAAAGGAGCTTAATCCACCACCAAAAAAAAACAAAATTCTTTTTTTTGAATAGTATTAAAATCTTACAAAAAACAACATTACAAAAAACAAGATCCCATAGTTGAATACAAAGAGGCACATGACAATACAAAGAGTGTACAAAAATATAGGGTAATAAATAGTGTGTAAAAGGTCACATATATAAAGACAATTATCAGTGTAGGATATCTCTAATAGATACATGTAACCCATAAAAACTTTAGTCTAGACCTATACACCAATATCTACTAATACTGTTTACTTAAGGTTAGAGTAAAAGTATATTACCCATATTTCCGTGTAGTCCATATACCTCCGGTCACATAAAGTAACTCCTTAATTTTGCTTGAATAATGTTTGGGCATACTACATCTACAGTACCAACAAATGTACTCTTTATATCACCAGATCTCTGGCTGTTGCTCTCTGTTTTACAGCTCTGCACAAAACATTTCAGATGAATTTGCATTTCCTTTAGATTCCCAAGGTGCACCTTCCTAAAGCATATTAATCAAATGTTAACCCAATCACAGGCAATTTTCCTTCATTCTCTTATTCTTGCTGTGCTGCAGAACTATTTTTTTTCTTTAATGTAGCTCAGATTGCATGTGTCAAAATAAGCTACAGCACCTTACATCTCCATTAGGCTTTGAATAACTACAGCAACAATGCTCAAATGCCGATATATGACTGTTTGACTATTGAAGTTATTAACTGTGAGAATGTATCTACTTAAAAGGAAACAAAGCGGTTACATTTCAAATACTTTCCAATTGTATGGTTAATAATTATATAACTTAATTAAAGTGGTATTCCCAGAAGGTACTAAATAACTCCTACATTAGTTTGTTATAAATCCCATGGTGTTACTTTTCTATACATGCAGTTCTGTGACACATAATACTTGAAGTAGCAGTTGGTAACGTCAGTCCTCCTAGATGCCACAATTAAATTACAAGGTTATTTAGTTTTTTTAATCCTTCATGTATCTTATGCGATTCTATTAGAGGACAGCTAAGGATAGCATGAAAGATAGTGAGTTTGGGGTTTTATTGTGTTTTAAAGGGGTTTTACCACTAAGGTATTTCATGCCTGGTTTATATTGCTTCAGCTTTCAGTGTGTTCAAATGGAAGCGTGTATGATTTGTTTAAACTGCATATCATGTGACCCAGCAGGCTTGACAACACAATGCCTTTCCCCACAGTGTGCTAAGTCTAGTCATACAATGGTCTGCTTACATAAAGAGCTGCGAGTAGTTACAATGTAGTGGTTAGCTACAATGTAGTGGTTAGCACTCTTGCTTTTCAGTATCTGGGTCCTAGGTTTAAATTTCTGCAGGAACCAAACGTGGATTTGAGGTTTCTTTTTTCTTTTTATTTATTTACACTGTTTTATTAATTACCAAGGAGTTCAGAGGACAGGAGTAGAATGACAGCACCAGGGGTTGAACACTCGCTCAGCAGTGAGTGTCTGTCATTACTAGGAAGGGAATAGACTGACAGTAGCTGCCTGCGAGCAAAAGTGATATCTGAGCATGTGCGGCAAGACTGAGGCACTCTCATCACTGATTGTATCCCCTGGAGATGAGCTTTACACTATGGATCACTAGGGTAGCAGTTAAAACAAAATTGTACACATTTTTAATAATAATGAATGGTGAAAATGTGTATTATTTAATTTGAAAGCTTCTCACCTCAATTTTACTTTGTGGTGTGGAGACCTATTGGATCAGCTTTAGAGGGGTTTTCCCAAGAAGTGACTTACCTTACCTGTTATCTTGCTCAGACAGAAGATAAACAAATCATGCTGAGTCATGAATACTGCATGGGGGAGAGGGTGCGGGGGGGGGGGGAGGAGCAGAGAGTGAGGAATGAGGGAGCGTCTCAAAAGTTAACTCAAATAATAACAACAGTGGATTATTTATACAACAGAGAGACTTATACACTACACTTTCTCCACAGTCCCTTCACAGCTCATTCATCTTCCCTGTCATCAGATAAGAAGTGCATACAAGCAAGTGCGGCCAGGTCAGCTCCTCAGGTCCAGCTGGTCGTGTCTAATGCAAATTTTTAAGTAACTAAGGACTTGTAAAGAAAGCTGTAGCTCTCACAGGCTTCACTTTTTGTAATCACATATATTTAGAAAAGTGATTAAATACCCATTTTGGAGGATCCCACGTCAACATTACATCGTGGCAAAACCCCTTTAAGTGAGCAAACAAATGTTGTTTTATACATTATAACTTTGGTAGCAGGTTATAGTTCTGGTCTGCCTGACATGACAAGCATTTGGTTGCTGATTTAAGATCATGTTTCAAACTCTCTATACATAGATCAAGATTGTCCATACCCAGAAGAAGGATGTTTACAACAACCTTAGAGTAACTTCAATTCATATCAGAAGGTGCATAAATGTTTCTTACAAATAAGAATACATAAATAATAAAAAAAAAAGTTACCACAAGGTATCAGGATATTTTTTCTGGGAGAGGACACCCAGAGGTTCTGAATGATTATTCAAGGGATAGGGATTATTATTATTTATTTTAAAGCACCATTATGTATCTGCTGGACAGCAGTACTTCTAAAGCGCTGACCGCTGGCTCTCATTGACTGTTACTTTCCCCGGCACGTGACATATTAGTTCTTTTCCTTGCCGCGTATTGTACGCTGGGGAAGACCACAGGTAATCATAGCTCCCAATGAGAGTTATGAATTACTGCACTTGCATGGCATAATTTGGGTGTATTGAAGTGCAGTTACGCCCCGAATTATGCCCTGAAAATACGCCATGTGAACATACCCAAACACCAGAGTGTTGTACGTCCAATGGGGATTACATACATATGTAAGACCAAACAAAATACAATAGCAACACTAATTGACTAAAAACTGTTACAGAAGGACAGAGGACCCTGCCTACGAAGGCTTACAATCTACAAGGATAGACCCTTGGCAAATATGGGTTATAAATGGTTGTACTTGTGACCAGAATGGGGTGTTCTTTTCACATTCCAACCATTTACAGTATATAAATAAGGTAACGTCAACATAAATAGGATAACAGGTATTTATCCCATCTACAGGTTATCTTATATGGCGACTGCAATCTCATCCCAGTGAATTCATGTAAATTGCATTAATCTCATGAAATCACGATTTAAACTCTCCAAACATAGATTAATCAATTTTGAGCATGTGCAGTAGAAGGATATTTACTATAGCCTCAGAATAATCTGAACTAATTTAAGAAAGTAAATGCACCTCACAAATGAGAATTCATGCATATTGATATATATTCAAAAAATCTTTGTACAATATTTTTGTAACAGCGCATTAGGAATACAGGTATAAAGCTTATAGTCTGTAGTTAAAAGGGAAAGCCTACAAGTCGTACTAATATGTTGGATGTGGTTAATTAAACAAACCATGATTTGAACAAAAAAGCTGTAAACCAATATGATATAAAGGATTATAAAAAAAATTTAAATGGAAATTTAACAAAGATGGTGGCAAAGGTAATTTTCATTCAATTGTGTGTAAAATCTGGTGCAACTTTAAATAAAATGGAGAGGTTACAAAAAGGAAACATGCTGGTTGACTAATGAAAATGAAAATATCAAAGTCAAAATCAATATACCTTAATAACTGAAATTTTCAGAAAAAAACGAAGATGTCAGTACAATTACAGTGATACCCAATATGTATGTTTTATGTTTTACTAACTTTACACAATAAAAACACTTTTCAAAAAGGAAAACAAATTTTTGCATCACCTTAGTCTGAGAGCCATAACTTTTTTATTTTTCTGTTATGGAGCTGTGTATGGACTTGTTTTTGCGAGATGAGTTGATGTTATCATTGTATAATTTTTGGAGATTCAAGCCTTTTTGATTGCTTTTAAATACGTTTTCTGGAAGGCAGGGTGAAAAAATACTGCAATCCTAGTAGTGTTTTTTGTTATTATTTTTAACAGCACTTACCGTGCAGTAAACATGACAAGCTAGTTTTACTCTGTGTTACAATTAAGTCAATACACAAATTATATAGTTTCTTTATGCTGAAATGCTTTAAAAAGTGTTTTTATTGTGTAAAACAGTATTTATTCATCGCTATTTTCTGATAGCCACAACTAGAGATGGGCGAATCGAATTCGTTTAGAATTTCAGGAAAACTTCGATTCTGAACGAAGTCGAAGTTTGGGGTGATTTGCGGGAACGAAGCGTGTTTTTAATTGATAAAATGGCTGTGAGCACATGCCGTTACATGGGGCAAAGAAGTCTGGGAGGAAGAAAGGCTTAGCCTAAATGACATGTGCAGAGATGAAGCCAACCAGCGACCGTCGGGATTCTGTGACGTCACCGCACTATTTAAGTCCGGGCGCGACGCTGGTAGTTCACAGTGGCCTCATTGTGCTGTGTCGGGACGCTGCTGCAGCTGATATCTCATACTAAAGAACTTACTTTTATACAGCGATTTTTTGGGGGGGGGGGTGTCACAGCTTGTCTCAGAGACTGCTTCTCTTACGTTCTAATTTTGGTTTTGTGGAGTATTGGAATTGAAGTCCAGTGTGCGTCCAATTCAGCTGCATATACATTTTAATGCTTTCTGCTCAGTTCTTGAGCACATTGAAAATCCAAGGGTTATCTAAGCCTGTTGCTGTTGTATTCAGTTAAAGAAACAGCGTTTTTACAATCCAAGTACCACTTAATTTTTGGTGGCTCATTTCTTTTGCGCAATTTACATTCAGGGGTTAATTATGCGTTGTTCTGCTGTTGTGGTCACTAAAAGAAACAGTGTTTTTGAACGCCAAAGAAGAAATTTTGGCTGCAGCATAATTCATATCCGAAGGTTAATTACGAGTTTTTCTGTTGTTGTGCTCCGTAAAATACGCGCCGTTTTAACACGCTACAAAGCTGATAATTTTTGGCAGCACATTTCTTTTGCGCAATTTACATCCAAGGGTAAGTATTTTTCTGCAGTTGTACTCAGTAAAAGAGGCCCAGGTCGCAGCACAGTAGGGGGACGTCACAGCAGGGGTCACTCGGTGAGGCCAGAACTGCCGGTTTCATCTAGCGGCCGTGTGTTGTTCAGCAACCCAAGGGTTCTTGATTGGTTGACTAGGTCATCCACTTCCTCCCAGATGACATCTGACAACCCCAGCCAAGAGTCGGTGGGAACGTCAGACACAACCCTTAGTTGGCATGGCCCAGGAGCGGGTCAGCGGCCCTCACCTGTCCTCAACCCGCCTCTGTCCCATCCGGTTCCCTCAGCCAGAGATCTACTATGTGGTCTGGGCTCAGCGCCACTATACAGCAAGGATGAACAATTTGAGGACAGTCAGCAGCTACTTGGCAACAAAGAGGTGGGGAAGACACCCCATGCTTCTTGCAGTATTGATGTGCAGAGTGGCATGGGAGGTTTTTTGCCAAGCGGTAAGCCTCTGCATACCAAGACCGTTGAGGAGGACAGCAGTGACAATCAAACACTCATGAAGTATAAACGTGGTGGTTTGAATCCAGTTTCTGCATTACACCAGTTTGTTCAAATGCAGCGTATGGAACTTGAACTGAAGGAGACCATAACTACAGGGAATGTTTTAGGTGCTTATTTTGCATTCTGTGCCATTGTTGGTTGAATTCAGTACAAAACTGGAATGGGACAGAACAAAAAAGAAGCAAAAGCAAATGCTGCAAAACTGGCTTTGTATGAAAAAGGGGAGGCCCTCCCCTGTTAACGGTGGAAAAAGGGGAGGCCCTCCCCTGTTAATGGTGGAAAAAGGGGAGGCCCTCCCCTGTTAACGGTGGAAAAAGGGGAGGCCCTCCCCTGTTAACGGTGGAAAAAGGGGAGGCCCTCCCCTGTTAACGGTGGAAAAAGGGGAGGCCCTCCCCTGTTACCTGTTCATCAATTTCCCCCTGTTCAATAATTTCCCCCTGTTAATATATTTATTCCTGTTCATCAATTTCCCCCTGTTCAATAATTTCCCCCTGTTAATATATTTATTCCTGTTCATCAATTTCCACCTGTTCATCAGTTCCTGTCTGCCCATGTACCCGACCTTTCTGCTACGTTACCTGACCTCGAATCTCCGCCACCTGCACTGACCTATTGGCCTGACCTTTGACTACGACTTCCGTCTTACAATTCAGTACCTCGCTGCGCCTCGGCTGCCACCGTAAGCTAGTCATGCCAGGGGTAGCGACCTGGTAGGACTCCCGCCACAGAAAGTCCATCCTGCCTTGCGGCGGGCTCTGGTGAAAACCGGGACCTACTTAGACCCCGCTCCCTGTCGTGGCCGCTACCACCGCTTGCGGTGATCCAGAGGAGCCACTATCCGTGTCGTTACAATGGCTGAAGTGAATACTAAGTTTTCTGGCCAGTTCTTTAAATGGTGTAGAATCCACCACTTGAAATCGGAGGGACTGCAGTACCACCAGCTTGGACAGGAGCACGGTCAGCTTCTGCACTTAGGGATGGCTAGACGCATACTGCTGTCTCTTGGCAATCGTCTCGGTGAACGACTACTGGCACCATGAGTGCAGAGGAGCAGGAGTATCTGGACCGGTAGATGATGTAATAGACAGGGAGTTGTCTTCGACAGAGGTGGTGAAGCCTTGACTGCCTGAAATGGGAGGCGTGTCACTGGGTGCTACAGCTGTTGGGACAGGATGGACCACCACATCTGAAACACGTATGGTGACACTGCATGATGTTGATGTAGGGCTGTGGTGCCAACGTTAGGTCCCTGGTCACGCTTTACTTTCTGCCCACAGATTCTACATATAGTTATGTTTAGTGTTGAGCGATTATTATCGACAAAGTTGAAATCGGCAAGGTTTTTATGGTGATCGAAATTTTTAGATCATGCGATAATTAAGGC
Organism: Phyllomedusa bahiana; assembly: GCA_025379985.1. Taxonomy (NCBI): domain Eukaryota; kingdom Metazoa; phylum Chordata; class Amphibia; order Anura; family Hylidae; genus Phyllomedusa; species Phyllomedusa bahiana. Next base: position 51,710 of record JAODAL010029258.1, read on the forward strand.
TAAAATCTGTGCATCATCTATTAAGATCGCGCCATTTTCGGCGCTTCCTGTAATTTTGGCGGCCAGCAAATCAGATTACAGAATAGAGCAGGGTGAGATGTGTGTGCAATGTCATGACTGGGATGTGTATGGTTGCGATTGGCTGGAAAAATCACATGACCTTGTTTTACATAGAACAGCGTTTCCTGTTCAGCCTCATGTTTCCCCCATC
>JAODAL010029259.1:0-51918 GCA_025379985.1 Phyllomedusa bahiana
TTAAAGAATTAACGTAGATGCTTGCGTGCAATGAACAGTGGCAGGTGCGCAGTGAAGTCAAAAAAAACACGTTAACTGATATGTCTTATGAGTAAAATCAACTGATTTATAGCACCTTTCAATTCACCTGTGAGAATCAGTTCGAAATGTGCCTGTTTTAAAGATTTACGAGATGACAGCGTCAATGAAGCAGGTGCTTTGTGCTCAAAAGTCAATAAACACGTAAGCTGTTATTTTTGGAAATAAATAAACAGGTATTATTTTTGCACCTTTCATATCACCTGGTAGAAAATATGAAAAATGGCAATTAAAAGATATTTACTAGATGCCTGCGTCAATGAACAGTGCAGGGTTGTCGCAAAGTCAAAAAACCCGTAACTGTTTATGTTTTGAAAAATAAAAACGGTATTATTTTTGCACTTTCAATACACCTGTGGTGAAACTGAAATGCTGTTTTAAATATTTACTAAGAACTATGCTCAATGACATTGCTGGGTGCGCAGAAGTCAAAAAACACGAAACTGTTATGTTTTGATAAACTAAACGGTATTATTTATGCACCTTTCAATTCACCAGTGGTGAATATAGAAATAGCTGTTATAAGCTTTCACACGTACACACAAGCTGCTTCCATGAACAGTGCTATGGGTGCGCAAAAGTCAAAAACACGTAACCGTTATGTTTGTTGATAAAATAAACGGTATTATTTTGCCCCCTTTACAATTGACCTGTTGTGAATAAAGGAATTGCCTGTTTATAAGAATTTACGTTAGATGCTGCGTCAATGAGACAGTGGCTGGTGTGCGCAATAAATTCAAAAAACACGCTAACTGTTATGTATTATATATAATAATCTTATTTAATCACCTATCAATTCAAACAGGTGTGTAGAATATAGAATTGCTGATTTAAAAAGAATTACGTGAATAAGCTGCTCAAATGAACAGGTGCTGAGGTGCTCAACTAACGTCAAAAAACACGTACCTGTTAAGTTTTAGAATAAAATAAACGGAATTGATTATGAGCACCTTTTCAAATCACGCCTTTTGTGAATAAAGAATTGCAGTATTAAGATTGTTTACATAGATGCTAGCACAATGAAACAGTGTCTGGTTCTCAAAAGTCCCCCCCAAAAAAAACCCAAAACCGAAACTGTATAAAGTTTATGAAAATAATCAACTTGTATTTTTTGCACCTTTCAATTCACCTGTTTTTAAATATAGAATTGTCCATGTGTATATATATATCTCTGATTTACGTAGATGGCTAGTGCGTCAATGAACAGTGCAGGGTTGCGCAAAAGTCAAAAAACACTAACTGTTATGTTTTGGATCTAATAAACTGTATTTTTTGCAGCCTTATCATTGACCCTGTAGTTGATTATAGAATAGCTTTTTTAAGTTTACGTAGATGCTTCGTCAATTAACAGTGCTTGTTTCGCAAAAGTTCAAAAAACACCGTAACTGAGATTGTTTTCGTACGATACTACGGTATTTTAGGCAACAAACTACCTGATCTGACTCACTATTGCTGTTTGTTAAATTTAAGGTCAAGGGGGATAAATCAACAGTCACCTGTGTAATGGGTAAAATTGAAACACCTATCAGAAATGTAACTACAGGATAATAAAGTGGAGTATTTGCAAGCTTAACAAAGATACCTGCCAGTTACTATAAATGATGTGATCCAATATAAAGTACACTGCAGCCCAATATCCATAAAAATTTCAATAGCAAACTGTTAATAAAAAGATAATCCATTAACAATGTCTACACTAAGACATGGTGAACTTTATCCAGTGTTCTTTATATAAATAGAGCTTTCATGTGTGTCTACCGCGGGGCACCCCCCCTGCCTTCCCACCGCCGTGAATTTATCAGCGGTAGAAGCTTGTCTTTAAAAAAATTCTCTTGCTAACTAATAAAATGTTCAAATCCCTAATCTAAACTAAATTGGAAGGAACACAAGCTAATAGTAGAGGAGTCACTGTGTTCATAAATAGTCTCATTTATTATCTGAGGCTGATTAGGCCACAGGTCCAGAGCGCAGTCCTATCCCTATGAGACGCTGATAGACACTGAGGCAGAAACAGGAAACGCTTGTTTCATGTAAAACGCGTCATGTGATTTTCCAGCCAATCGCAACATACACATACCCAGTCAGACGTCGCACACACATCTCACCCTTGCTCAATTCTGTATCTCATTTCTGGCCGCCAAAATACATGCAGCGCCGAGAAAAGGCGCGATCTTTAATAGATGGATGCTCGATATTTTAACCTAAAATATCGCATGACTTGCAATTTTCGAATCACCATAAAACCTTGCCGAATTCAACTTTAGTCGATAAAAAATCGCACAACACTAGTTTGGTGGAACTAAGATTCAGGAAAATCTCCATAACTTTGTGAATGTGGCAATGCAAATTGTCATCTTAGTTAAAGATGTGATTGTTCAGGATCTAGAATCAGTGCCACAATTTGTTCATCTGGTTGTTTTTGTATTGCAACTCAGCATCAATAGTAAGTAGACTAGGTGCAGTGACTTGGTAGAACCATAAAGAAACCAATTGACAGGTATGTCCATTGTCTTGTAGAAAAGGGGGGGGGGGGGGGGCATGGGGGGGGGGTCGTGTTTTTTAAAACTCATCTATATCTATCGCGGCATGGAGGGACGTCACACGTGGGTGTGTATGTGTGGCTACTACTCCTCGAGTAAAAATAATTCTCGAAATAGCGAGGGGGCTACATCGGTCGCGAGCGGACGGCGAGCGATTCGATGAGTAGTGTTGTTCACATGTGCTGAATTGGATGTGTGATGGCATGGGAGTGTAATTTACTGGACGAGGCCTCGCCTTGGCGGACTGTATGATCGTGACTTAGCGAGTGCAAGGCATTAGAACGAAGTGAGTATAAGTCGGAAGCTATTCCTCATTTTCACTGTAAAACTAGAAACCCCAATATCTTTCGCTGTGCTTTGTCTATCTTTTCCCCTCTCATATGTAGTCTCAATACACCCCTCTTTCCTACCTCATGTTAAAATCCTTGGCAGACAGAACCTAAGTGGTGTGGTTTCAAAGGCTGCCCAAAAAATAAGCAAACCCTTTTGGTCACCTTTGGCTTGACAAAGACACATAGATCTACTGAGCTTCTGGTTATCAAATATCTGATGTTAAAGAGTATAAAGCCCAGAGAAAATGTATTGAAAGTATATTACAAAGTTACCCTAGAGGAAATATTTTTCCACCCACAGGACTATTCCTTTAAGTCCAGTCCATTTATGTGAGGAGATGGGTATTGTCTGTTAGGTGCCCGTCTACACGGTATGGTTTTTGGTTGGTTTTTCAGACTTTTTGCGGATTTAGAAACCGCCTGAAAACCATCAAGCAACGTTCCCCATAGACTTTAATAGAAAATCCGTGCAGCAGTCCCCACTGAACAGATTTTCTGCCAGATGGTTTTTCACACGCTGGCGGTCTGAAAAACTTAGAACATGTTCATTCTTCTGCTCGGTTTCCAGACAGAAAATTAACATTGAAGTCAATGGGAACCAAGCAGAAAATGATTGAACAATTTTGTGCTCAGTTTTTGGTCAGTTTTTGTTTTTTACACTCAGTAGACTATTCTGCTTAAAAAAAAAATCCAAAAACTGCTCAAAAACCTGGACAAAATCATTGACAAAAAACGTTCAATAAACAAAAAGCGCCAAAAAAACAACCGATTTTTGTGTCAAAAAAACAACCAGAAATCCGTTGGGATGGGTGGTTCTGCTGAGGTCAAAACCGAGCAGATTTTGTCCTTTACCATGTAAACGCATCCTAAGTACCTTTCTTTCCACACACAGGGCAGAGTACTGTCCAAGGGAACAATCTGGTAAAGGACTTTGCTAAAATAAATTACTGATTTATTGATGGGAGGAAAGATTTCACAATGCACCTTCGGGACCTAAGTTTACTGAAAAACTTGCTTACCTGGCTGACAATTTTGATCGGCTACATACACTAAAACTGTCACATCAGGGCACTGAAACAAACATCCTGATAGGCAGTGACAAGGTCAATGGCTACATGAAAAACACAACTTCTCTGGAAATAGTAGTAGTGACGAAGTTTCTAGATTTCCACTAGTTGTATTCAGAAGAATCTGAAATAATTGTGAAGGATGTCCCCAGCAATTCTCAGATTATTAACATGTATGGCTGGTTATGAAATTGATTTTCTTAAGATCTGAGGGATGTGGAAATTCTTTCACTTGAGGCCCAAGAAAATTTGGCAGCTCTGTTATCTGATATGACCTTGAAGAAGCCATTTAACAGCAGTAATTTCATCAAATTTGGGATAAGCCTCAGCACAAAGTATCCATTGCTTTTTAATGACGTATGAAAATGTTGATGTCGTTCTCCGCTGACTTGCATGAAAATAAATTCTCTGACTTCAGTCAAAATAGAAGACAGAAATTGTCTTAAAGGGGTTTTATGGGACTTTCTTTTTATTTGTTATAGGGCTCACAACTATATTATATTTAACTTTGTAATTGATACTCATTAAACATTATTTACCTGTTCTGCTCTGCAAAACTGGGAAGAGAGCCCTTTACTCCTCTTCTTCTTGCATACCATGTGACATCCACTGAACAAATGGCTTTACTTCTGAGTTTATGGACGTTTTGTCATCACTCAGTGGGTATGCTTTGAAGCCAGGCTCAGCTCAGAAACACTGTAGTGGCCATGACCTGAGCAGAGAAGAGCTGGCTGCCTCTAGTGACTCATCATTCACTATGTGAATAGAGGTGCTGACAGGAATGTAATCAGTACAGAGCTGGAGGGTGCAAGCAGAAGTCTTGTTTGATTGGCTGAATGTGCATTAGGACCTCTGAGATTATATAGCAGCAGTCAGAAAAAAGTCTTTATTCTGCTCTAAATATAGTAGTGTTGCCAGAGTTAAGCATTATGAGATGCTTCCCTGACATCACTGGGTGCAGGAAAGATGCCACATCCCCTACAGCAGGCACACAGCTTTACCATAATTAGAAACTGACTGCTGTGGGGGATGTGACACTCCGGTCTGTCATTTAAAACTGGCCTCATCCAGCTTTATTCCTCAGGCAAGGTCAGTACAGATATAACAAATCATATAAATAAAAACCTAGGCCTGTCTGGCCATTCACTTAACATAGAGAACCCTCTCTAACTGTGGTCTTGGCCTACTAGCAGCATAACAAATATGTTTACCAGCCACTGCTGGGTCTGGCTTCTTGAGGTCAGCCTCCTGCTTCTCTCCAGCCTCGGGGTAAGAGCTTTCCTGTCCACAGCTCTTCTGTTGCTCCAAACTGCAGGCAGCAACCACACCCTCTGGACACCTGAAGTGACAGGCTTTTAATAGGCCTGGTAAGACCTGGCACTGGAACATGGGAACGGCCACCCACCCTACGCTATCGCTGTTCTGGGAAAGGAAAGCCATACTTGGCCGCATAGCAGCCATGCTAGCTACATGTGTCATTAACCTATGACTACTGACACTAAATAGTTTCCTTCCCCCCACCGAAACCAGCAGGTATCCCACTGGTCGCTCTGCCACAACATGTACTACATATATTATGGGATGGGGTAAGAATGTCTTTTTTCCATGTTACAAACTGATTGGTGACTGTGCTACACATAACCTACTGCAGCAACCAGGGAGTGAACTGGAGCAGAGATGCAGGGGCATGAGCAGGGGCGTTACTACCGGGGTAGCAGGGGTAGCAGTTGCTATGGGGCCCCTGCGCTTAGGGGGCCCCGGGCAGCTGCTACCGCGTCCGCTACCCCGGTAATGCCGCTCCTGTGCCCGCCGGCAGTGAACTTAACAGTTCACTGCGGCGGGCGGGGAGCTGCGGGGCCCGGCGCATACTCCCTCTGAACGCCCGGGCCCTCCGGCCCGAGTGTTCAGAGGCAACGCTACCTGGAGGTAGCAGAACGGAGTGACACTCGCTCCGCCCTGCTACTTCCCCTGCCGGCGCTCTGTGGTCACGTGGGCGCGCGGTGACGTCACATCACCGCGCCGCCCGCGCTGAGCGCAGAGGCTGCAGGGAGGCTGCAGCGCAGCGCATCGGGGGAGCGTGGACCGAGGTAAGTAAGGGATTTCTTATTTTACCTGCCCCCAGCCTGCCTGCCTATACAGCCCCCTATATGCCTGGCTGCCTATACAGCCCTCTATATGCCTGGCTGCCTATACAGCCCCCTATATGCCTGCCTATACAGCCCCTATATGCCTGCCTATACAGCCCCCTATATGCCTGCCTGCCTATACAGCCCCCTATATGCCTGCCTATACAGTCCCCTATATGCCTGCTTGCCTATACAGCCCCCTATATGCCTGCCTGCTTATACAGCCCCCTATATGCCTGCCTATACAGCCCCCTATATGCCTGCCTGCCTATACCGCCCCTATATGCCTGCCTGCCTATACAGCCCCCTATATGCCTGCCGTATACCCCCACATGCCTGCCTGTATACCCCCACAAGCCTGCCTGTTTACTTATATGGGGCCCCTTTAGCTACCTAAACCCTATCTATATGGCCCCTATAGCCCACCTAACCCCTGACTACCTGTATGGCTGCCTATAGCTACCTAAACCCTGCCTGCCTATATGGGCACTCTATTGGCTACCTAAACCTTGCCTCTTTGGGGCCCCATATAGCCTATCTAAACCCTACCTGCCTAAATGGACCCCATATAGCCAGGTGGGGCAGGTGCTGGAAAAGTCAGGATTCTAAGATATTTGTATCTAAATCTGCAGGGACAAGTAGTCGGGAGATGTCATCATTATGGCGTACTGGACCGTATGCAGAACAAAAGATAAAGTCAACGACTGGTCAGAGAAACGTCACCTGTGAGTCACAAGATGTAACTGCACTGTAATCACTTATATGTCTGTAGAGCCTGTGTACACTGCTATCTACCACTATATGGTCACTGTATGGAGGTAATATACAGTCTGCAGAGCCTGTGTACACTGGTGTCTACCACTATATGGTCATTGTATGGAGGTAATATACAGTCTGCAGAGCCTGTGTACACTGGTGTCTACCACTATATGGTCACTGTATGGAGGTAATATACAGTCTGCAGAGCCTGTGTACACTGGTGTCTACCATTATATGGTCACTGAATGGTGGTTATATACAGTCTGCAGAGCCTGTGTACACTGGTATATACCACTATATGGTCACTATATTATTATATATTATTATTATTAGACAGTATTGGTCTTTGTGTACTGATCAGTAATAGTGTAGGGGTATTATTCAGTCACTATTTGGTGGTAATTTGTGGTCATGTTCTGGCGGTATAATCAGGTCCTTATGTAATAGCGTTATTGGTAATGCTGGTCTTAGTATAGTGGGATTTGATTGGTAGCAGTATGATGGTGATATGTATGGTGAGGTATTTGCCCCTTGTATTATCTACATTATCTAACAGCATGTCCTGGTACATAGTCGTGGTCAGGGAGGTAGGCGAGGGATGTGAGGGGGGCCCATCCAAAAGTTTGCTTTGGGGCCCTGGCTTCTCTAGTTACGCCCCTGGGCATGAGGAGTGCATGTCTGAGAAGGACAATGGGCAGTGCTTAGAGGATTAGGGGGTGGGTGCAGAGAAGTCCTACAGTGTAACTGCAGTGCATTGTGAGACTTGTAGGAAAGAGATGCAGGAGAACTACAGTCACTCCCACAACCAGGAAGCTTCACTGATCGTATCATAGATGAATAAGGAGGCCAAAGAGAAGATAAGAAACACATGAATGTAGTGGAATATCTTTACTTTTCCATATAAATGCTGTTTATAATGTTTTCTGAAATCATTAAACTTCCAGATAACCCCTTTAAGGTTGAAGACTGTCTTCACATGTAACAAAAATTTTGCCAAACCTCAATTTGCTGTGCCCCTTTTAATAACCAGCGACTGAATACAGAAATTCGAAATAAGCCGTGTGAACGAGGCCTTAGCACCAGAAAAATAAAGTATGTGACTCGGAGACTTAGCTGCAAGAGCATTGCAGGAAACCATCAGCTGTTACCACCAGTAATACTGATTAAGAACCGTGTCTAAAGAGAACCACAAAGATATGTGCTTCTGTTATTGTGACAGACAAGCTTGAAGTGCCTTGTCAGAGTTAAATAGGTATTTCCAACATAGACATGGATGGCATATTTATAGGTATCTCGAGACCAAGCCCCAAAACCTCTTAATTTTAGAATGGAGAAGTAGTCAGGACTCTCCCAATTAAAGTTCCAAAGACAACCTAGCTCCCCTTTGGGACTTGCACCTATCAGACATTGATGGCATAGTCTATCAATATGCCATCAATGTCCATGGTGTAACAACCCCTTTAAACCTGGTTGTGTTTTATCTACCTGCGTTTTTGCTCTGCCATCTCTTCATATTAGTATACTAACTCAGCCACTTGAGCCAGTGAATGCAGGGGCCTTTCTTACTATTCCTGATGAGGGCAGCCATGCTTAAAGGGGTCTCAATACATTGATTCATCTCACCTCAGTCCTGTTTCTTGTTTTAAAGGGGGTTTGCCACAAAGTGAGTAACTTACCTCCTTAGCAGCTCAGGGGAGAATATAAACAAATCATGCCGAGTCATGAACGCTGCAGGGCTGAGAGGGAGAGGGTGAGAAGAGAGTGAAGAATCAGGGGGCATCTCAAAGGTTTACTCAAATAATAACATTACAAGAGTGGATTCTCTATACAGCAGACAGACTTATACACTGCATTTTCTCCCCAGCCCCTTGCAAGCTTCTTCATGTTCCCTGCCATCAGATAAGAAGTGCAAACACGCAAGCGCAGCCAGAGCAGCTCCCTGTTAGCTCCTAGCCGTGCCTAATGTAAACTTTTAAGTAACTAAGGGCATGTAAAGAAAGCTGTAGCTCTCAGAGGCTTCACTTTTTGCAATCACATATATTTAGAAAAGTGATTAAATACCCATTTTGGAGGATCGAAAGTTAACATTATAGCGTGGCAAAACCCCTTTAACTTCGAATTCAGGGGCGGTTTACTGGATTCTACTAACCTGCAATAGAAGCCAGGTCTTTAGCTGGCAGCCTATCAGGATAGATCAAACAGGTCTGTAGCTATAGTGACCTGAGGAGCTGATGCAGCCCATACAAGAGGGGATATCTAGGAATAGGTAGGACACTGTTAATGGACACATATTGCAAAGTGACTTGTTTTTGCAAGATCTTTAACATATAAATCAATCCTTGTAGTGGTAGTGTTAGTGAAGTGAGACAACCCCTTTAATGTCACCACGTTTAACAGCAAAGGAGTGACACGAATGGACTCAGTAAAGAGGTGTCTGGTGCACTTTAGTCAAGGGCACCTAGAAGGAGTCCATGAAGGGTTAAATTAATTAGTAGATAAGAAGTGTGTCACTGTGCATCCGCTGAACTCCTGTAAGACATGATAATATCAATTATGAGTCATTTTCGACTTTTGGTTGCCACACAATACATGAAAACTGAGACACTACACTATTGGCACAGTGTGGAATTAGTCAGCAGCAGATAAAGCCACTAGATGACCTGTCTGCTGGTTTAGGTTGTATAATACACAGAGAGGTGTAATGCTGGATAAGGTATCATTGAGGAGGCGTACTGTACTATTTAGTAGCCTGTAATGAAGATGAGCCATCTAATGTAATGCCAGGATCCCCCACTGTTTTATTGAATCAAGCTTACAGCTCTATAGGGTTCATGGGCCCATTTGGGATGGCTGCAATATAGACTATAAAATGCAGCCATTTTCTCTCCATCTGAAATGAGCCAATGTTAAGCTTCCTTCTTGCATTTTGCATTAGTAAGAATGTGGGTAATACATGCAGTTTGATGTCATCAGCAACAATTTATATAGTTTTCATTAAAGGGGTGCTCCCAAGAAGCAAAGTGTAGGTCAGCGCTCAGCTAGCTGCAAGCCAACCGTGCATGAGAATGAGAAAGGTTTGCTTGCGGCTCCCCATTCCCCTCTATGGGAGTTCCCGAATATAGCGGAGTGCATACACTCCGCTATATTCCGAACTCCCATATAAGTAAAAGGAGAGGACGTCCGCAAGTGCTGCCCTCCTCATTCTTATGCAGGTTTGGCTCGCAGCTAGCTGAGAGCTTCCCTGTGCAGTACACTTTGCTTCATGGGAGCACTCCTTTAAGTTTAACTACTTTAAAAAAAAAAAAAAAAACTTTTTTTTCTTTACTTTTCTTTACTATTTTCTGAGACCAATAACTTTATTTTTCCATAGTATCATGGAAGCCTATCACCAGCCCACAGCTGCCATTGCAGTCAAACAGCACCTTTTGAAAACAGCATAAGGGGCACCAGGCAATTCCCTAATGGCTTAGATGCCGTGGTAACACTGACCGTGGCACCGAAGAGATTAAAAGGTCACTATTTGATGGCAGGGGCATGTGACATTAAGGAAATGTCTAATGATGATAACCCTTTTTGTAACTGGAAGCTGATATATTGATTAGTCATTGCCACAGGTCCAACTTTTCTAACCAATAGCAGTCACCTTTTACTGTCAGCAGACGTCCTATCTAGCCATTTTTCCCCACAGCAACAGTGAAAAGGGTAGATCCTCTAGTCTGTCTTGTACTGGGAGTTCTGAATAGGGGAGCCCCTCTATAACATCCATATGTCCAAAAAAATCACCTGTATGACTCACAGAGATTGGACAAAATAACCACACTGTGCAAGGCACTATAGAACGCCAACTACAGATAATACTTCTTTTTTTTTTTGTAAGGGGTTGAACCTCTTTTTACATATAATATGGCTGAAATATATTGAGGAATATTTGTGCCAATTTGTGTCAATTTTGTCCACTATTCAATTAAGACAAGTGCTAATTTATTGAAGGAAGCAGACAGTGGTAAACTACTCCAAACTTTGTCTTTAAAAGGAATCTGTCATCAATAAATGACTTGTTTAACTCACATTTTTATGTTAAACACATTTTTTTTTTCAATTTTATTTATTTATTTTTTTTTCCATATCACTTTCAATATATTTAAAGTCCTGCGGTTTTCACTTTGGCCACTAGGCCTAATAATCGTCTGACACTTCCTGTTCTGTAGAGAAAGATTTTCAGTTGCCTGCTCATTATCAGTATAAGCAGGATTACACTGAAAGGTAACACCAATGTGTTAGATAACACAGGATCCACCAGTCACAATTCACCCTCTCTCTGCATACTTACTTCTTTCCAGGTCACAGAGCCTAGAAAACTCTCCTATAGAAGTCAATGGGACTGAGTCATTCTTAAGACTCCTTTCTGCATGAAGCTGCTGTAAAGCATCTCTCTAAATGCTGTTAAAGCAGTGCAGGCAAGAATGTTGTCCCCAGTGTCATATATAGACAACCAAAATGAGAAATCTACAATCAGAAAATAGAAACCGCTAAGAAGAAAATATCTATCAGTGTCTTGTTTTATAATAGGTAAAAAAAAATGACGACAGATTCCCTTTAAGAATGCCCCTCACAAGCTCAATAATATTCTAGTCTGCTGACTGGGCTGGCCAGGAAATATTTTAACCTCATTTTAATGTTCCTCAAGCAAAGATCCAATGCACCAAGCAGTGTGGATAGGAGCCTTGTCACCCTGAAGACTGCATTACCATTTGGAAACAAAGTCTGCATCATGGGATGGAGTTGGTTATTCAGAACTTCTAAAAACCTCTGGGTTGTTATTTCACCTATAAGGAAAACTACTGTATTCAAAGAGTTCCATGATATTGCATCCCGAACCATAAAGGAACCTCCAGCATGCTTGTTTAAGGAAGTCAAAATTGTAGGCTTTATCCAATGGGCTCCAAATACACACATGACCAGGAAATAGGAGGAACGATAAAACTGGAATTTTCAGATTATATCACATGCTCCAGTGCCTATGACTATGTGCCCACCTACCTATTGATGGGACCCTATATACCAACCAATCTACTGGGGAACCCAATCTGCCATCTTATTAATGGGAGCCTACCTATTGGAGGCACCTTATATATATTTGCCTACTGGGGGACCCTATATACCTATCTATCAGTGGGGCCTATGAACCTACTTATTTGGGGAGCCTTATATACCTACCCTTATTGTAACTGAAGACTTCAACATGACATTATGTCAAATTCTAGACTCAACCTCACCACAGTGCTCCCTTATTCAGTTTAATCGTTTTTCCAACTCAATCATAAGGTCTCCTCATCTACAGTTTGGTGTTCTCATAAGGCATGTATGAGGGGACACTTTCTGCAAAGTTCCTCATTTGTGATATGCCAGCTACAAAATAATTAACCCACCTACAATAACGCAAGAGCTGAAGAGATATCACAAACCAAAATAAATTCCATGCCATCAACTCCTATAAATTCGATCTGGCCCTCATGCGGCTTAAAATTTCCTATTACTGGCAAGATAATAAAACTAGTATCATATTGGTCAACAAGCTCAAATCCAGATCTGCCAAATCTAAAACCTCCTTTCTGTTTGACAAGGGTGAGAAAGACATGCAAGGTCCACAGGGTATAGCAGATACATTCACAGATTACTTCATTACATATTCTGAAACAAGATCCCGATACCCTCCAACCAACCATTGCTACAATAGAAGAGTTTCTTTCCAACTTTTCCCTATCATCCCTTTCTGAAACCCAAATACATTTTTTGTCAATGCCAGTTACAAATAAAGAGCTTTTGGTAAATGATTATTATAAGAAATATAGCCATATTTTATCTCCTTTCTTATTACTACTCAATAACATATTTCAAGGTTCTCCATTCCCGAAGGAAATGTTAAAGGCCCTTGTAGTGACCCTTCCTAAACCTGGCAAACCTGCTAATAGATCTTCTCATTTTAGACCAATATCACTTCTCAACACTGATTTAAAGCTATATGCCTCTATTATTGCCAAAAGATTGGCAGACGTCCTTCTGTGTGTAATACGTATGGACCAGGTGGTTTCACAAAGGGACGTCAGATCTCCGATGGTATGCATTACATTTTAAATCTCATGTCCACGGCCAAACAACTTCAACTGCCTTCTCTGCTTCTCTGCCGAGAAGGCATTTGACCGAGTTCACTGGGGTTATATGTCTGCAACACTAAAAAAGCTTCCCTCTGCCCGAGTATATACTTCTGGAATTATTTCAAAGACCTTTTCAATTTCTAAAGGCACTTGTCAGGGTTGCCCCCTTTCACCCTTATTTTTTAAGTTTAAATAGAGCCACTTGCACAGAACATTCTGCAACACCATGAGATTAAAGGCATTGTGTTAGAGGACAAAGAACATAAAATAGGACTATTTGCCTATGATTACTAACTGAACATATTGCAGACTCACCCTTCGTCGGCTTCTGTTTCTATTCAGTCCCCGGTAATCTCCTGATGTGATCTCCGTGCACGGGTCCCGCCGATGGCTCCTCTGGCTACATGCAATTTCCAAAAAAATGTATGAATGGATCCAAAGGGAACCATTCTGGGAAGGGTTTATAACCTGTAAGCATTGTGTCAAGCTCAGTAATAGTATTTAAAATCCTGTTAACACCGTACCATATGGATGTTGAAATAAAGTAACAAGCTTGTAATCCAAGCACTGGATCCATTTATATATTTTCCGGTATTTGCCAACGATATTCTCCTAACTCTTTTGGCACCTGAACAATCTATTGCAGCCCTCTCATCTGTTTTTTTAAAAAAAATGCTCCCTATCCTACTATAAAATTAACGCCATTTGCCGCTCTATATAAAAGCAGTTCCCATTCCAATGGTCTGATGATAACCTTCCCTATTTGGGAGTCTCCCTAACTTTTCCACTCTCAAAGCTTTCCCTTGTCAACTAGAACTCCCTCTATAACACGTTAAAAGCAGATTTTGCTGGCTAGTCTAAAACTTTTGTTTCATGGGTAGGTTGAATTAACGCAGTCAATATGTTGACACTTCCCAAAATACTTTATTACTTTAGAAACCTAACTAAATCCCTTACAAAAACTTATGTCATTTATATGGAATTATATGGAACCAAGAGTGGCAAATAAAATATTGTTCAAGCCTGCTATTAAAGGGTACCTGTGTTGCCCCTGCATAAAGATCTACTATCAGGTGGCTATCATAGAACAGTCCAGATCCTGGTGGTTCCAAGATTACTCTAAACAGTGCATGACCATGGAAGAACATGCCTTAGGCTACTCTCAACTCCACTTGGCATCATGGAAGCCTTGCCAAAAGCTCCCAAAATTTTAGGATATCTCCAACGCAATTTCTACTGGACTAAGTATGTGGCAAAAATGAATAAGGAAAAAAAATCTCTTATTCCTATTTAGCCCCAAAACCCAAATCTTGCATCCAGGGTATCATATCAGATATCAACTTACAAAAGTGGATAGACAATGGATTCCTTACTATTTAGGATATTTGCTCTTCAGATTCCCTTCAGCCTTTCAGCTGGATTAAGGAGACCTTTAACATCTCTAACAGAGATTTTTATAAATGCCTCTGCATATGATATCTTTTATCTTCCTTTAACTTAATGGTGGAAACCCCTTCTTCCACCTTTGAATTATTTTTAACAACCTGAACAAAGTATGAAAGGGCATATGTTACCAGGCTCTATTGCCTGAATCACCCCTTCATGACTTATCATTTGTAGCACAATAGGAACGAGATCTCAGTACCTCCTTTTCCAACAGACAGTGGGAATGTGGTTTTTTTTCTTCAGCTTAAAGCATCTTAATGTATGAGCCATTTGGAAACCTCCACTAAATTATTATACAGGTGGTATTTGAGCCCTAGAAGATGCAACCTAGAAGTGGGTTCTCTGCTACATATTTGGTGGGAATGCAAATATGTTAGGCCATTTTGGGACTCTGTCCATCAGATACTTGAAAAGGTTCTTGGGAATCTAAACAATTGGTCACCGGTTATGGCCTTACTATCTATTGATCTTGAAGAGCTACCTTTACAGGACGCTTATCTGACAGCTCACATACTTATGGTAGCCAGGTTCCATCTAGCCAAACGGTGGAAAAGCTCTCTTCTGCCCCCTCTCCCAGAAATTGGGAATGCCATCCCATACAACTTTCAAATGGAAGAACAAGTAGCAAGTCATTTAAATAAAAATGTAAAAAAAAAAAAAACATGGAACAAGTGGGAATGCTTCTGGTCTAAATCCAGTGAATCTGTACTCCGATCCAAAGTTGCACCTTTTTATTATTTTGACTGTTGAAAGTCTTTACACACATATGTTCTATACTTAATTAGTCACCTTGTTTCTCTGTTCATATTTTAAGTACATAGTTACAAATGTTCTACAATCTATTACTTCAGAACTTGAGCAGTATATTCTTCAACTTATAGAGAATCTATGTTTAGAATTAGAAAGTAAGTTTATGTTTCTCTACCTTCTGTATTGGATTTCTCAATTGCTATAATTCCTTAATACCGTGTATAACCCTGTTTGTACAATCACCTTAATGTATGAGGTTTCATCTGCTGAACCTTTGTCGTGATCCCAGTTTGTTATACAATTTTTATTTCTCTTGATTGAAAAACTTTCAACAAAAAATATGTTTAGAAAAAAAAGCTACATGACCAAGAAAAAAAAAGAGGCTGATGATGACAGGTCTGTCAGGAAGAGTTCAACTTGACTACGTAAAAATAGGGTTCTAGTTATACCAATCATACATATCAATGAGAAGCCATCCTATCCATGGCCTCCAGTTTTCATTAACGCTAGGTTCACACGGCTTATTTTGGGGCACATTTCGCCCACGTTTTTCGTACTGCACTCTAATAAGAACGAAATGCGCCCCATAATTACGGTAATCCATAGTTCTCATAGGGAACTATGGATTACACCTCCTCTCCCCGCTCATACAATACAATCGTATTGTACGTGTGGGGAGAAAAGTGACAGCGCCGCGAGTAATGCATGTCTATGGGACCGGCGGGCTGCTGCCCCACCTGTCCCACGTAGCGGGAGTACATGCCGATCAGCACAACTCCCGAACACCCGGTGTAATTGCGAGGTGTACGGTACGCCCCGCAATTAAGCCATGTGAACATACCCTAACAAAATATTATGTACAAAAAAGATTTTATTTTTATTTCAAAATTTTGCAAATGAAAACCCATGAAGTAAATTTATTGTGTCTTCTGCTGTTTAACAGATAATATTTGCTACTTTCTGCATAATTCTCATCTCCACTCATGTGCAGTTCTTCCAGGGTATATGGCCCACTCTGCCTCGTACATGTAGATGGGTCTGCTGTCTCCTGCAGCACCTCTTGCAGATTATTTGGTTTATCACCCCTTCTTCTATCAAATGAGGAAGTTGAGAAAGACCTTTCACTGGTTTTCTCAGTAAATAAAATCAGTGTAGTAAATATGATTGCTCTGAACATTTTCCAGTGGCGAAATACTTTTTTCCAATGGGACTGTGAGGTATCTGGTTTACAAGTAAATAAGACACGCACGTCCTGAGACCCTGAGAGCGGTTTTATAGTAATACCCTAATGAGATCTATTGTGTCCTTCAGATTATGCTTCCAATGTGAAGATGTTTTCTTTCAACAGGAGCATAAATCTACCTTGCTGTTCTCAAGGAGACCTGTCAGAAGCTTCTTACCTATTTGCTTTGTGTATAGGAATGATGACAAAGGCTTTTCTACCTTTGGTTGGAAACCAATTAGTTTTGTTTAATCCTTGGCAGTTGCTTTTCTAAAAGTCTCTGTAGAAGAAGAAGCATGCCCAAGAGATAGCAGTTTACTTTGGACACGTTGCTCTATTCCAAAAACACAGGATTCTCTTTTACCTGCTATTCACTACGTATAAAAGTTTTAGACTTTCATCTTTTGTCTCCAAGCACTTTCAGCATTCAGATGAATGGGCAACTCCCTAAAACATGATTGTGCCGAGTCTATACACATCACAGCTATATAGACTATAAAGAGTCTTCTAAATACTCTCCCTGTGGTCAATAGAGAGGCTTGTAATAGGACATATTAAAAGGAATTATTATTATTTGTGACAACTTCTTTAAAGGGATTTTCCTTTATTTTGATAACCCCTATGTAGACAGAGATAGGGCTAAAAGAAAAAAAATCACTGGTACTCACCTCTCCTGCTTCCATTCCAGCACTGGGTATTCACTGTTGGTTCATCAGCAGAGACATCATCGCTTACATGACTGACTGGCCTTGGTGTTCACGTGCCAAACGTGCGAAAAGAGACCCCTGAGGCCAGTGACTAACTGCGTGGTCCTGTGAGCAAAGTACATGACATCACTAGTGGGGGACCAGCTGGGGAAACTGAAGCTCCAGCAAGCCAGAACAGTGATGGTGGGTGAGGTGAGTAATGGTTAATTTTTTTTAATTTAGTCCAGTTCCTGACCTATATAGGGGCTTCCTGAATGCTCAGAAAATCCCTTTAACCATGCTTCTTCTAGTTTTGTGCATTTCGTAATTTGTGATATATTATTATGAAGTACAAAGTTCTTACATTGGAAAAACATGTAGCTTCAGCAAAACCGGGTTCACATATGATATTGTAGTCAGAGATATAAAGGGTACGCTGCTCTATTACTCTTCATTGACAGAAAGAAAAGCAGGAGTAAGGTCACCTGGGGGGCTGACTTCATGAACAGTGAGCTAGAGAAGGGAAGTCCTCTCCAGTGGGATGCCGGTGAAGAGGAAGTAGAGCGCCCTTATTTATGTTGTAACAGCAGCAGAAGGGTGAAGGGTCCTTGAAATGCGTCAAATGGAGATGATAAGAGTTAATTAAAAGGGTTGTGATTGTAATTTTGATATGGCCATTGGGGGACATGGGTAAATGGAAGGAAGGTTGGAAGGAAGGGTGCCATTTTAGAAAATTAGAGCTTTCAAGGACTTTCAAGAACTTTTCATCTGATACTGGGAATTGTTTGTTACAGTGTATTTTTGTAAATGCAACATGATTTATTACCTGTTTGTGTTTTTATGTTAATAAATGGCTGCTCTCACTTTTCCACCACACCATGTTGTCTGTGTTTGTGTGATGGATAGGGGAAGTGGGTAGGTCATTTGCACAGGATCTCTCTTAGTCATGTACAGGGGCGTAGCTAGAGGGGGTGCAGAGGTAGCAGTCACTACCGGGCCCTGCAGCCTGAGGGGACCCAAAAGCCCTCCCGCCACAATAAGGATATACCAGCATTGTAAGTGGCATATGGTAGCTGGGGGGCCCATTTCACTTTTTGCACTAGGGCCCTTGCGCAAGTTATGAAATCTGGTCATGTAGATGTGGCTAGCACTGTTAACATTTAGGGAGACATGCAGTCCCCTCCATCTATCTCTATTCCTGCAGTGTCCCCACATCCCACCTCTTCACCTGCTCATCACTATTCCCTCCTAACGTCCTTCTCTACTGTCACTCATGAAAAGCTGTCCACTCTACTGTCCAAATCCAACCTCACTACCTGTAATCTAGACCCACTGCCATCCCACCTCATCCCTGACCTTAGCACTGTCATCATCCCAGCCCTCACCCATCTCTTCAACCTATCATTAACCTCTGGCATCTTTCCTTCCTCCTTTAAACATGCGTCCATCACACCCATCCTTAAGAAACCCTCTCTTGACCCCTCTTGTCTGTCCAACTATCGCCCCATTTCACTGCTTCCATTCGCCTCTAAACTCCTTGAGCAGCACGTCTATCTTCAACTTTCCTCTCATTTATCCACCAACTCTCTCCTTGACCCACTGCAATCTGGCTTCCGACCCCACCACTCTACAGAAACCGCCCTAACCAAAGTCACCAACGACCTAGCAACTGCCAAAGCCTCACGCCACTACTCTGTGCTTCTCCTCCTAGACCTGTCCTCCGCCTTTGACACTGTCGACCACTCACTCCTCATACAAATCCTCTCCTCCCTCGGCATCACGGACTTGGCCCTTTCCTGGATCTCCTCATACCTCACTGATCGGACATTCAGCGTCTCTCACTCTTGCACCACCTCCTCCCCTTGCCCGCTCTCTGTTGGTGTCCCCCAGGGGTCTGTCCTGGGCCCACTACTCTTTTCTATCTACACTCTTGGTCTGGGTCAACTAATATGATCGCATGGCTTTCAATACCATCTGTATGCTGATGATACCCAACTCTACATCTCTGGCCCAGATATTACCTCTCTTCTCTCCCGTATCCCTGACTGTCTTTCGTCCATATCCTCCTTCTTCTCCTCACGTCTCCTGAAGCTAAACGTGGAGAAAACAGAATTCATCATCTTTCCACCGTCCCATTCCATCCCTTCACCTGATCTCTCTATCACTGTTAATGGCTCCACTCTCTCACCAGCTCCACAAGTCCGCTGCCTTGGGATAACTCTTGACTCCAATCTGTCCTTGAAACCCCACATCCAAACCCTCACCTCCACCTGCCGCCTCCACCTGAAAAATATTTCCCGTCCCCGCTCATTCCTTAACTTCGAAAGCACAAAAATGCTGGTCCATGCCCTAGTCATCTCACGCCTAGACTATTGCAACATCCTTCTCTGCGGCCTCCCAGCTAGCACTCTCGCTCCCCTCCAATCCATCCTTAACTCTGCTTCCCGTCTTATCCACCTCTCTCCTCGCTACTCCTCTGCCTCTCCCCTCTGCCAATCCCTGCACTGGCTTCCCATTGCCCAGCGAATCCAGTTCAAGTTAGTAACCTTGACCTACAAGGCTCTCCATAACCTCTCCCCTCCATATATCTCTGCCCTAATCTCCAGATACCTCCCCTCACGCAATCTCCGCTCCTCCCAGGACCTTCTCCTCTGCTCTCCTCTTATCAGCTCCTCACACAATTGTCTCCAAGACTTCTCCCGTGCTTCTCCCACACTCTGGAACTCACTGCCCCAACACCTTAGACTCTCCCCAACTCTCACCAGCCTCAAAAGCAACCTGAAAACCCATCTCTTCAGGATTGCCTATACCCAACAATAACCTGCTGCCGCTACACTATCCACAACCATGTCTGCCCCTCACCTACTGTCTCTTCCCACCTTCCTTTTAGAGTGTAAGCCCTCACGGGCAGGGACCCCTCTCCTTCTGTACCAGTTATTAATTTGTCACCTTTGTACTTGTTTGACCCATGTTATATATGAAACCTGAATGTACAGCGCTCTGGAACCAAGGGCGCTCAAAAATAAATAATAATAATAATAATAACAACAACATGTATGATCGGGTTTTTCACCCTTTTCTGGAGTAAAATACGCCTAAGTGAGCAGTCTACGATGCCTAATGCACCTAATGAATGTGTTAGGCGCATTGTTCACAAGACTCAACACTTTCTAATGTGCCAAGCATGAGGGGGCATTTTGGGGATGTTCTGGGGGTGGATATGTGGTCCACCAAGAAGGATCAGTACCATAGTTTCTAATAGTTTCTATTCACTGACATGCTATTCTAATGACTTTTCTTTTATTTTCACCTTTTCTATAGCCTTTATACATGTTAAGTGCATTACTAATGTGCCTAAGTTTCGTAATGCGCCTAACACATAGGCAAGGTGCGTTGAATTTTAGACTCCATTTATAATTGCACAAAAAACACTTTCATACATTCAGGTGCATTATACAAGACTCGACTATTCACTTTGAAGCGCCTTCCTTCATACATGTCGCCCTTAATCCAATTTTTTTCCATTTATGTGGACATTGAAAAGGCACTGAGCAGCAGGTTGTATCTTTTCCACGTAAAATCACCTATTTGCTTGAGGTTTTGGGACCCTGTAGTGAGACACCTTAAATGCAAGTTTTTGTTTTTTTTAACATATATACTTAATTTTCTACAATAAAACTATTAATAAATATGTTAAAAATGATAAATATGATATATGATTACAAATGAAATCCTATCGCATCAAGTCAAAAATGTCATCAGCTGGCCAAATACACTGTGTATGACATTACTGTTTTCTGAAAGCTATTTCCCTAACTCCATGTAACGGCCGGGTTAGTGGATCCACTGGAACACTGCAAGTGGTGGCAACAACTGCGCCAGTGAGCGGAGTCTGAGTAGGTCCCGGTTTTCACCCAAGCCCACCGCAAAGCGGGATTGACTTGCTGCGGCGGGAG
Source organism: Phyllomedusa bahiana (assembly GCA_025379985.1). Classification (NCBI taxonomy): domain Eukaryota; kingdom Metazoa; phylum Chordata; class Amphibia; order Anura; family Hylidae; genus Phyllomedusa; species Phyllomedusa bahiana. The sequence goes on from JAODAL010029259.1 coordinate 21,118, forward strand.
TCCTACCGGTCGCTACCCCTGACGCAGCGGGCTTGCGGTGGTGGCCGAGGTGCAGCGAGGTAAAGAATCGTGAGACGAGAACTGTAGTCGTGGGCAGGCAGCAGAGATTCGGAGTCAAGAAATGTAGCAAGAGGTCGGGTACACAGCAAGGCAAGAACACACTTAAGGAACGCTTTTTCTAAGGCACGAGGCAACATAGATCAAGCAAGGAAATACCTTGGCCCGAACCAATATATAGGGGCAGCACCCGGCAATTAGCCAATTACCCGCGCGCTCGTTCTTGTAAATTTAAAAGAACGAGCGCGCGCCCTAGGGAGCAGGCGCGTGTGCCTTGGCCGGCAGAGGGCGTGGACGTGACAGGAGCGTGGTCTGGTAAGTACTCAGAGCGACTGCGCCCGCAGCTCGTTCCACGGCAAGTGGCGCTACCCGTCCCCGGCAGGCACCCCGGGGAGAGAGCATGGGTGCGCCTCCGCCCCGTGGGCTGGAGCGCGGTGCCACTCGCTACACTCCATAAGCCATAACAGCTCAGGTCAACAGGGACAAGGATAAACAGCTGCCTGATATCTCTGTTACAGGGGCTGTCTCACCATGTTGTTTCAGAGCCCAAAGCAGATTCAAATTCCTGCATGATATGTGTTCCTGGTTAAACTGTGGCTGCTTCTATAATGTAGTGATCAGTATATCAGCTTGGCATTCATAGCTCTTCTAATAGCACTGACATGAGAGCCGGAGATGTTTTCTATGAAACAGAGAGCTACAGAGCTCAACGTAAGCAAACAAAAGGAGGCTAACTTGTTTGAGATAACACACTCTTCTAAAGCTGCCACTGCCTGACCTGTTCTTCTGTAACGGCTGGGTAGTGGATCCACTGGACCACCGCAAGCGATGATAGCTAAGCCACGCCAGGGAGCGGAGTCTAAGTAGCCCCCGGTATTCACCAGAGCCCGCCGCAAAGTGGGATGGACTTGCTGCGGCGTGAGGCTACCAGGTCGCTACCCCTGACGTGACTTGCTTGCGATGGCGGCCGAGGTGCAGTGAGGTACAGAATCGTAATCCAAGAATCGTAGTCGTGGGCAGGCGGTGAGGTCAGGGCAGACGGCAGAGGTTCGGAGTCGAGAAACGTAGCAAGAGGTCTGGTACACAGTAAGGCGAGAATACACTTAAGGAACGCTTTCTCTAAGGCTCGGGGCAACATAGATCCAGCAAGGAAGTCCCGCTGACGTCACCAATCAATAGAGGCAGCACCTGGCAACCAGCCAATTATCGGCGCGCTGGTCCTTTAAATTTACAAGGACGAGCGCGCGCTAGGGAATGAACACGCGCGCCTCGGCCGGCAGAGGGCATGGACAGAGCAGGAACGAGGTCAGGTGAGTGATTGGGACGAGTGCGCCCGCGGCCCGTCCCGCGGCCAGCAGCGCTACCCGTCCCGGGCAGGGACCCCGGAGAGGAGGGACGGGTGCGCCCACGGCCCGCGGGCCGGAGCGCGGCGCTGCTCGCTACAGTACCCCCCACCCCTTAGGTCTCCCCCTCTTCTTTGGCCGAAGGAACCTGCGAACAAGATCCTGGTCCAAGATATTAGATTCTGGTTCCCAGGACCTCTCTTCGGGACCGAAGCCCCTCCAATCAACCAGGAAGAACCGTTTCCCCCAGATGGTCTACATGCCCAAGATTTCCCTAACCTCAAATACATCGGAGGACTCTACCACCGGGGATGGAGACGCACTCTTCCGAGAGAACCGGTTCAAGACCAGGGGCTTTAGGAGGGAGACGTGGAAGGCATTAGGAATCCGGAGAGATGGGGGTAGGCAGAGCTTGTAGCACACCGGATTAAGCTGACGGAGTACCCTAAAAGGCCCCAGAAACCGCGGACCCAATTTATAGCTGGGGATCTTGAGGCGTACGTATCTGGAAGAAAGCCACACCTTATCCCCTGGCTGGAACGTAGGAAGAGGCCTCCTCTGCTAGTCGGCCTGGGTCTTCATGCGGGCAGAAGCCTGGAGTAAGGTAAGTCGGGTCTCCCGCCAAATGGCCTTGATGTCCTGCACTTGGTTGTCCACAGCGGGAACCTCGGAAGTCGTAGCCAAGGGGAGGGGAGGGCGTGGGTGACGACCGTAGACCACCAGGAATGGAGAAACACCCGTAGAATCAGAGTCCCGATGGTTATAGGAGAACTCAGCCCACGGAAGCAGCTCGGCCCAGTTGTCCTGACGACCGGACACGAAATGACGCAGGTATTCGCCCAATATCTGATTTACCCTCTCCACTTGACCATTAGTCTGGGGATGGTAGGCAGAAGAAAATTCCAACTTAACTTGTAAGCGAGAACACAGGACCCGCCAAAACTTGGAGACAAATTGGACGCCCCGATCAGACACGATATGCGAGGGTAATCCATGCAGACGAAAAATATGCTGGAAGAAATGTCCCGCAGTTGTGGAGCCGAGGGGAGGCCAGGAAGTGGCACAAAGTGGGACATTTTAGAAAATCGGTCCGTGACCACCCAGATGACAGAATTCTCTGAAGAGGGCGGAAGGTCCGTGATGAAGTCCATGCCTATGTGTGTCCATGGAGACTTTGGGACGGGTAGAGGGATTAAGAGGCCCGAGGGCCTATGACGTGGGTCCTTGTTCCGGGCACACGTGACACAGGAGAGAACAAAGTCCTTGATGTCCTGGGGCAGAGTTGGCCACCAGTAGCGCCGTGAGATGAGGGCGTGGGACTTCCGTATCCCGGGGTGGCCGGCCAGAAGAGAACTATGCCCCCACTCCAGAATTCTCCGCCTGAGCGCCGGACGAACATAGGTTTTGCCCGGTGGTACCCTCCGAAGATCCACAGGAGCCGCGTGGATCAGCCGTTCGGGAGCAATAATGTGCTGAGACACAGGTTCCTCTCCGGTAACGTCAGAGGCTCGGGAGAGGGCATCCGCCTTGACGTTCTTTTCGGCCGGCCGGAAGTGTATCTTGAAGTCAAACTGGGAGAAAAAGAGTGACCACCTGGCCTTGGGGAGGATTCAAACACTGGGCCGTCTGGAGGTACTGAAGATTCTTGTGGTCCGTGAAGACGTCGAATGGATGACGGGCCCCCTCCAGCAAATGTCGCCACTCCTCCAGAGCCAATTTGATGGCCAGCAGTTCCCGATCTCCTATGGCATAGTTACGTTCAGCCGGTGAGAAGGTCATGGAACAAACCAGGCAAGTGACCGTTTTGCCTTTAGGACCCTTCTGGGTCAGGACCGCCCCTGCTCCCACAGAAGAGGCATCCACCTCTAGGCTGAAGGGCTTATCCGGATCCGGACGAACCAGGATAGGTGCTGAGGAAAACGCTGACTTCAGTTGAGAGAATGCTTCCTCAGCAGAAGGAGGCCAACATTTCGGATTGGCGTTTTTCCGGGTGAGAGCCACGATGGGAGCTACCAGCGAAGAGAAGTGGGGAATAAACTGCCGGTAGTAGTTGGCGAATCCCAGGAAGCGTTGAATCGCCCGAAGACCGACAGGTCGTGGCCACTGCTGGATCGCAGAGAGTTTAGCTGGGTCCATCTGCAGACCTCGATCGGAGACTATGTACCCAAGGAAAGGAAGGCTGGCCTGGTGGAACCGGCACTTCTCCAGCTTGGCATACAGTCGATTGTTCCGCAGACGTCGCAGAACCTGGCGTACTTGTACCCGATGAGTCTGTATGTCAGGAGAAAAAATCAGAATATCGTCCAGATAAACTATGACGCAGGTGTACAGCAAGTCCCTGAATACGTCATTGACGAATTCCTGAAATACGGCTGGGGCGTTGCATAGCCCAAAAGGCATCACGAGATACTCGAAATGACCGTCCCGCGTGTTGAAAGCCGTTTTCCACTCGTCCCCCTCACGAATTCTGATGAGGTTATAGGCACCGCGTAGGTCCAATTTAGTAAACACCTTGGCTCCACGAAGACGATCAAAGAGCTCAGATATCAGGGGTAAAGGGTAGCGATTCTTCACCGTGATCTTGTTTAGCCCCCTGTAATCGATACACGGCCGAAGAGACCCATCTTTTTTCTGGACGAAGAAGAATCCAGCACCAGCAGGAGAGGAGGACTTGCGTATGAACCCCTTCGCCAAATTCTCCTGAATGTAGGCCGACATGGCCTGAGTCTCGGGCACGGACAGAGGGTAGACCCTACCCCGTGGGGGACTGGGTCCGGGAAGGAGGTATATGGGACAGTCATATGGCCGGTGGGGTGGTAGCTTCTCAGCCTGTTTCTCTGAGAATACATCTCCAAAATCCTGGTACTCCGCTGGCAGACCCTGTAGAGACTTTACGGACGACTGGGGGGAAGAGATAGACATCGGGCGTGGTGTCACCAAACAGAGGTCCTGGCACTCCGATCCCCAGCGCAGGACTTCGCCTGTCTTCCAATCAAGCATAGGGCGTGACGTTGCAGCCAGGGTAGCCCCAACAGGATCGCCGATGACGCGCGAGGAAGGACATAAAAGGAGATCTTCTCTGTGTATAGGACCCCTACACGGAGGGTAACAGGCCAGGTGATGAACTGAATGGAGTCGCTGAGGAGCTCCCCACTGACGGATGAGATAAGCAACGGCTTTTCCAGGCGGATCACTGGCAAACGATAGCGAGACACCAGGGAGGCATGCATAAAGTTCCCGGTGGAACCGGAGTCCAGGAGGGCAGGAACCCGAAGAGATAGGCCAGCATCCGTCGTTACCTCCACTGGCAACATCAGTCGTGGAGAAGAAGACTGAGCACCTAGGGACGCCTCTCCTACGGCTCCTAGGTGCGAGCGTTTCCCGACCGCTGAGGACGCTGCGTACAACTCCTATGGAAATGGTCCGGACTTGCGCAGTAGAGGCAAAGGTTCTCCATCCGGCGGCGGGACAGCTCAGACTCTGACAAGTGAGCCCGGTCCACCTGCATGGGTTCTTCGGTGGAAACCTGTGGAGGAGGCAGCGGAGATCTCTGGAACACCGGAGCCAGGCGAGGTAGACGGCGAGGTTGTGCAGAATCACGCTCCTGGCAGAGCTCCTGCTGTCTCTCTGCAAAACGCACGTCAATGCTGGTGGCCAGATGGATAAGCACGCTCAACGAAGATGGGAGATCCCTTGCTGCCAGCGCGTCCTTTACTCTGCTTGACAGGCCCTTCTTGAATGTGGCGCAGAGGGCAGCATCATTCCACGATAGCTCGGAGGCTAGGGTGCGGAACTGGACCGCATAGTCTCCTACGGAGGAGGCCCCTTGGCATAGGTTCAATAGCGCTGTCTCCGCAGAAGACGCATGCGCAGGTTCCTCGAAAACGCTGCGGAATTCCGAGAGGAAGACCTGTAGGTCTGCGGTCACAGGGTCATTCCAGTCCCAAAGAGGGGTCGCCCAGGCCAGGGCCTTCCCGGATAGCAGGCTAACCACGAACCCCACCTTCGACCTTTCGGTAGGAAACTGATCGGCCATCAGCTCCACGTGCATGGAGCACTGCGTGATAAAACCTCTGCAAAGCTTCGAGTCCCCGTCAAACTTGGAAGGTAGAGGAAGGCGAAGCTTCGGACCCAGGGTTGCCAGCGGGACGGCCGGGGGTGTAGGAATCGCTGGCGAAGAGGCAGGTTGCAGCTGCTGGGACGCCAGGAATTGACGCATCATGGCGGACAGCTGACCCAATTGCTGTGCTTGTTGCGCGATCTGCTGCGACTGTTGGGCGACAATGTTCGTGAGATCCGCAAGACTTGGCAGGGGCACCTTGGCGGGATCCATGGCTGGATCTAACTGTAACGGCTGGGTAGTGGATCCACTGGACCACCGCAAGCGATGATAGCTAAGCCACGCCAGGGAGCGGTTTAAGTAGCCCCCGGTATTCACCAGAGCCCGCCGCAAAGCGGGATGGACTTGCTGCGGCGTGAGGCTACCAGGTCGCTACCCCTGACGTGACTTGCTTGCGATGGCGGCCCAGGTGCAGCGAGGTACAGAATCATAATCCAAGAATCTTAGTCGTGGGCAGGCGGTGAGGTCAGGGCAGGCGGCAATGGTTCGTGGTCGTGGACAGGCAGAAAGGTCAGGGCAGGCGGCAGAGGTTCGGAGTCGAGAAACGTAGCAAGAGGTCTGGTACACGGTAAGGCGAGAATACACTTAAGGAACGCTTTCTCTAAGGCTCGGGGCAACATAGATCCAGCAAGGAAGTCCCGCTGACGTCACCAGTAAATAGAGGCAGCACCTGGCAACCAGCCAATTATCGGCGCGCTGGCGCTTTAAATTTACAAGGACGAGCGCGCGCTCGGGGAACGGCCACGCGCGCCTCGGCCGGCAGAGGGCGCGGACAGAGCAGGAACGAGGTCAGGTGAGTGATTGGGATGAGTGCGCCAGCCGCCCGTCTCGCGGCCAGCAGCGCTACCCGTCCTGGGCAGGGACCCCGGAGAGGAGGGACGGGTGCGCCTTCGGCCCACGGGCCAGAGCGCGGCGCCGCTCGCTACATCTTCCTTGCTATCAGACAAGACAGAGCAGAGAAAGAGGGGAGTGTAGTTTGGTAACCTTGAGAAACCTGTGTGCACTCAGAGCTAATAAATTCTATTTTATCTCTTTAACAAAGCCAAAAAAATAAAGCAATATTTTTGTAAAAACTCTTCAGTTGCTGTCCCCTCCATGTTTAACGCTAAACTTTGTAGTGAGACAACCCCTTTTCAGTTGCACATCTGATCTTGGTGGATATGCAGTATCACACAAAAGTGAGTACACTCCTTACATTTTTAGAAATATTGCATTATATCTTTTCATGGGTCAACAGTGAAGATATGATACTTTGATACAATGTAAAGTAGTCAGTAAACAGCTTGCTTAACAGTGTACATTTGGTGTGCCATCAATGTGTAAACCGCTGGCATCAAAAGTGAGTACACCCCTAAGTGAAAATGGACAAATTGTGCTCAATTTGCTATTTTCCCTCCTAGGTGTCATGTGACTTGTTAGTGTCACAAGGTCTCAGGTGTGAATTGGGAGCAAGTGTGTTAAATTTAGTGTTATCGCTCTCACACTCTCTCATACTGGTCACTTGTTGCTCTAAATAAAGATGGCCTAGGCTATAAGATGAATGCCAACACCCTGAAACTGAGATGTAGCGCAGTGGCCAAGATCATACAGCGATTCAACATGACAGGTTCCACTCAGAACAAGACTTGCCATGGTCGACCAAAGAAGTTGAGTGCGTCAGCGTCATATCCAGAGTTGGTCTTTTCATAATAGAGTGCTGCCAACATTGCTGCATAGGGTAAAGGGGGGGTTAACCTGTCAGTGCTCAGACCATACGTCGCACACTTTCGTGAGATACTGTATGTGATCAATTTTGTGACAATCCAACCTATTTTATTCCTGCTTCCTCCAATGACAGATGGTGAGGTCTAGTCTGCTGATCACCATTCATACAAGATTGTCTGCAGATAAAAGTATGTGTCTATGGCCAGGTTTTATAGTATATTTTTTAGGATCTTTTATGCGAGGGCTTAGGATGCATTGATATGTCCCAAAGTGATCAATAATGCACTAAAGTACTATCCAGTATTAAGCCCTAAAGTTGGACAAACATGAAAACTTATTGTTGGTCATAAGGGACGATTCACATCATGGTTTTCGTCCATGGTCATGCTGTTAGCACAAGGTGAAAATATGTTTTCCTGATACATATGGCTGTGAGGCCTTGATGGGACCATAGAGATCTGTGTCACGCTGGTGACTCATTCGGTCAGCAGTCACCGACCTACTCTTTGCATTCACCACACTGCTCTTCCCAGTGTCTGGTCATCTTGCTGAAGCTGCCTCTCTCCATGCTGCAAATATTTCCAGCAATGCTACACCCTGTCAGATAGTAAGCTATAGGGAGCCATGAACAGACTCTTAAAGGGGTTGTCTCCCTACAAGGATTGCTTTTAATGTTAAAGATCTTGCAAAAACAAGTCACTTTGCAATATGTTGTCATTAACCATGTCCTACTGATTCCTTGTATGGGCTGTGTCAGCTCCTCAGGTTACTATAGCTACAGACCTGTTGATCTCTCCTGATATGCTGCCAGCACTGGTCGCTATAGCTACAGACCTGGTGTCCTCAGCAGGCCAGTAGAAGCCAGTAAACTCACCCCTGAATTCAAAAGTGAAACTGAGAAAACAGGACTGAGGTAAGATGAATTGATGTAGTGAGACAACCCCTTTAAGGTATTTAAAGCCACGTTGTCCCGCAGTGTTTTGCTCCCCTAGGCTATTCCCTGCCACCTGTGGGTATATTAGGCAGATCCTTCCTCCGCACCTTGTCTGAGTTGGTTTCTAGTGTCCAGCTAAGGTGGTTTTGTCTCTTGATCTCCTGTTACTGACCCCAGCCCGTCTCATTGTAATGTCCAATCTCTCCGCTTCTGACCCCAACTATGTATTACGAACCTGTGCTGCCAGCCCTGATATCCGATTATCTGACCATGTTTCTGCCTTCTCCCTCTGTCCCCTTGGTCAGCTATTACTGGTTCAGGGACTGCTCTACTGGCAACTGGTGAATAGCCTAATGGCCCAGTTTATCCTCACCATCAGAGGCTCTAATGAAGACCAGGTAGACACTAAGAGCGACATGTCCGAAAATTGGCGTCACCGCGGCAGAGTTAAGGCGCATTTAATCAGTGTAAAGTGCAAAAGTAGAAACCTTTCAAAAATCTGGCATCTGGTATACCTTGCATAGTAAACTTAATGCGCCTAAAAAGGTAGTGGTAGTATATGTAATGCACCTATCAAGGCGCATTGCGTTATGGAGGCGCATAACGTATTATTACTAGTGTTTGTAACGCACCTCGATAGGCGTACAGCATATCATTGCTACCATATTTAAAATGCCTTTTTAGGCGTACAATGTGCCTAGTTTTGGTGTACAACAGTTCATTTACATTGAGAATATAGTGTCAAGAGTATTTTTGGCGCAAAATAGACCAAAAAACAGGGCTTGCGTATTGGGACATGTCACCCTTAGTTACACCTCTCCAGGGTAAGCCTGCCCAGTGGCGCAGTGGGTTCACACCCGCCATTGTCACAACCTGAAGGGAAATGTAGTCCGAGTTGTATTTTGTTTGCCTTAATTACCAAATGTATATGGTTTTTGCATTGGAAACACAAGCAAAGTAGACTTATACGGCCACGTGTATGAAGACTGTCTAGATCTAAGACTTTCTTTGTTGTCCATAGCAACCAATCAGAGCTACCATTTCATTTCATACAGTGCTCTGAAAAAATGAAAGCTGAGCTCCAATTGGTTGCTATGGGCTCTGATTAGTTGCTATGGGCAACAAAGAAAGCCTAAGGGCGACATGTCCAAAAAGGGCCGTATCCATGCCATGCGCATTAAATCAGTGTAAAGTGCGCCTGAAAGTCCGATACTTTCTAAAAACTGGCGTCAGGTATACTTTATTGCAGCGAAAAAGGCGCATTGCATCAAAAAAAGGTGCATTGTGCAACCCGCGGCGCATAGCATATCATTGATAGTATATGTAATGCGCCTATCGAGGCGCATTTCCCGATGGAGATGCATAACATATGTTATGCGCCTCAATAGGCGCATTGCATGACGGGGGCGCACAGTGCACCATATTTAGGCACGTTAGAAAGTGTCATGCCTGGCATATAATGCGCCTAGTTTTGGTGTACGGCAGTTCATTTACAACAAGAATATGGCGTCAAAGGTGGTTTTGCCGCAAAATAGACCAAAAAAATTGCGTTGGCATGTTTGGATATGTCGCCCTTAGACCTAGACAGTTTCATATACACTCACCGGCCACTTTATTAGGTACACCTGTCCAACTGCTCGTTAACACTTAATTTCTAATCAGCCAATCACATGGCGGCAACTCAGTGGGCATTTAGGCATTTAGACATGGTCAAGACAATCTCCTGCAGTTCAAACCGAGCATCAGTATGGGGAAGAAAGGTGATTTGAGTGCCTTTGAACGTGGCCATGTTGTTGGGTGCCAAGAAGGGCTGGTCTGAGTATTTCAGAACTGCTGATCTCCGGGGAAATTTTCACGCACAACCATCTCTAGGTTTACAGAGAATGGTCCAAAAAGAAAAAACATCCAGTGAGCGGCAGTCCTGTGGGCGAAATGCTTTTGTTGATGCAAGAGGTCAAAGGAGAATGGCAGACTGGTTCGAGCTGATAGAAAGGCAACAGTGACCCCAAATAGCCACCCGTTACAACCAAGGTAGGCAGAAGAGCATCTCTGAACGCACAGTACGGCGAACTTTGAGGCAGATGGGCTACAGCAGCAGAAACCACACCGGTGCCACTCCTTTCAGCTAAGAACAGGAAACTGAGGCTCCAATTTGCCCAAGGCTCATCGAAAGGGACAGAGAAGATTGGAAAAACGTTGCCTGGTCTGATGAGTCTCGATTTCTGCTGCGCCCATTCGGATGGTAGGGTCAGAATTTGGCGTCAACAACATGAAAGCATGGATCCATCCTACCTTTGTATCAACGGTTTCCCGGCTGGTGGGGGTGGTGTCATGGTGTGGGGAATATTTTCTTGGCACTCTTTGGGCCCCTTGGTACCAATTGAGCATCGTTTGCCAACACTTGTGGAATCTATGCCACGAAGAATTGAGGCAGTTCTGAAGGCAAAAGGGGGTCCAACCCGTTACTAGCATGGTGTACCTAATAAAGTGGCCGGTGAGTGTATGTCTCCCCATAGATGTCTATAGTCCTGTCACAGCCGCGACATGGTAATGTGAATGGGGCCAAACAGCTACACCCAGAGCCAATTAACTTTTAAGTGGAGACATTACAGAGTGGAAGGTCCTAGGAAGGCTACAGTGAAGCTTCTCCTGTTAGAATCTGCATAGAGTGAGGGATCATAGGTTGCTGAATAGCTTCACTCCTATGAACTTTATTATATTATACACCTTGTGACACGTTTTCTCAACCATTAGTCATTACTATGAACATACAGGTGACCTAGGAAAAGGTACAGAAATGGAACACGACAGGTACAAGATCAAAATAAAACTTTGGAAATGAAGTGCCCTACTTAGTAGCTCAATTATTTCTGCTGATGAAATTTAGTAGTCCCACAAGTCTACAGTATTTCTTTTATCTCTAGTGCTAATCACATTACTCTAGTCAATGCCTGAATAATTTAAAGAACACATAATTAAAACATGCCCCTGTGTTGCCAACCTTCCATTTGTGTAAGTACAGTAGCTGAATTTTTTTCCCCCTTTGCAGATACTTTGTGCTTTCTGGCAGTTTGTGACAATGTATCCCTTGTCAATTGTTTTATTCCTGGCTCCTGACATACTGTATACGTGTACTCCTTGTTTAGATCTCTTTTTACCTAAGCAGCAGCGGCTTAAAGAAACAACCCACAATAACAGAAAATGAATACTATGGAGAAAACAGCAGAGAGTTATATGGCAGCAAAGTGCAAATGAATACTTGAAACATAGTAACAATCAGTAATGAACGGGACTAAAAGGGTTGTCCAGTGGAAAAAAAAAAAGTTATTGTGTTATATATGCAATACAGAATACCAGTCTTTGCAGATGATACTAAGCTCTGTAAATGTAGTTGGAACTGGACGAAGTGCCAGGTGCACGAAACGCGTCTTCGAATAAAGCACCAACCTTTAAAGTAAGAGGTCCAGCGCTGATTCTTCTCTGTGACAGTAGGAGGTTTACCGATGAATAGACCTCACTGACAGTTTTAAGCTCTGTAGAGTAATCAACACAATAGAGGATAATGTTTTATTGCAAAGGGATCTGGATAAGTTGGATAAGTTGGAGACCTGGGCAGAGAAGCAGCAGATGAGGAGTAACACATAAATGCAAGGTTATGCACATGGGGAGGAAAAATCCATTACATGATTACATGTTAAATGGGATAACGCAGGGGAAAAGTGACTGGAGAAGGACTCAGGGATCCCGGTGGACAGTAAACTTAACTGTAGCAACCAGTGTCAGACAGCAGCTGCCAAGGCAAATAGGTTCATTAAAAGGGGCATAGAGGCACATTATGAGAACATTATTCTCCTATTATACAAGTCACTGGTCAGACCACACAGGGAATATTTTGTACAGTTTTGGGCACCCGTGCACAGGAAAGACATTGTGTAACGGCAGTGGTAGTGGATCCGCTGGGCCACCGCAAGCGGTGGTGAAAGCCCACGCCAGGGAGCGGAGTCTAAGTAGAACCCAGTTTTCACGACAGCCTGCCGCAAAGCGGGATGGACTTGCTGCGGCGGAGAACTACCAGGTCGCTTCCACTGGCGGGACTTGCTTGCGGTATCCAAGGGTAAGGGGTACAAAACGTAAGGCGAGTTAGCGGGGACAGGCATAGGGTCCAGGCGGCAGATTCTGGTCAAGGGCGGTACGAGACGGTAGGTACACGTTAAACACTGCAGAGGGAAGACCTTTCCCCCAATAGGCTTGAGGCACTAAAGATCCGGAGAGGCTGCCGGAGGGGGACCAATAAAGGGCAGTGGGCCGGCAATCAGCCAATTTTCCGGCGCACTGGCCCTTTAAGATGAGGAGACCGAAGGCGCGCGGGGCCCCAAGGGGCGGGGGCGCCCCCCCGGCCCCCCGGGCAAGCACCCTGGGGTCAGAAGCGGGTCAGGGGAGTAGCCGCCACCCCGGGACAGTGCACCCCCGACCCGCGCAGGACCGTGGGGCCCCCTCCCCCTGGTACATGGGAAAGGGGGCAAAAGAAACCCCACAGCCCGGGGGAGGGGGCGCGGCGCCGTTCTTTACATTACCCCCCCCCCCCCTTAGGCCTCCCCCCCTTTTCCCGCCCAAAGGAACCTTTGTCGTTGCGTCCAAAAATTTCCTCGGCTCCATGACCTTTCCTCGGGCCCCCAAACCCCCACTCATAGAAAATACCTTTCCCCTTGGAAACCTTCATATCCCGGATCTCCTTTACCTGAAAAACATTAGTGGCTCCGCCACCCCCGGGGTGGAGGAGTGCCCCACGAGAAAAAAGGTTTAAAAAACCAGGGTTTAGAAGCGACATGGAAAGGAGTTGGGAAGCGCATGGAAGGTGGAGCCGGAGTTTTAATTTTTTTTTTTTAAACGTCTAACACCTCGAATGGGCCCCACTAGCGGGGGGCCCCAAATTTTTAAATTGGGGGTTTTAAGTCTTACAAAATTTGGGCTGATAACCCAAAAAAAAATTTTTCCCCCCAGGGGAAAAAACTGGGGGGGGCTCCTTCCTTATCTGCCTAAGTTTTTTATTCTGGCCGAAGGGACGGGGTCAAAGACTGGGGGGGACAGGGGCCCAAATAGGGGCCCTTTATTCGCGGACCACGTATTTCCCTGCAGGGGCTTTCGGAGGGAATAGTGGGAGAGGAGGGCGGGGGGGGGGCAGGCCGTTTCACAATATAGAAGGGGAAGGGCCCCCCCGACTCAGAAATCTAGGGGGAAATTAAAAAGGGAAAAATTTCCCCCCATGGGGAAAAGTTAAATCGGGGGGCCAGTCATTCTTAAAGTGCCGGGACAAAAAGGCCCAAGTAGGTCCCCCGGGCCGGGTTTTCCCTTTCCACTTTTCCATTTGGGCTGGGGGGGATAGGCCCGGGGGAAAAACGGGCTTCCCCCTGAAGTAGGGACAGGGGCCCCCAAAATTTTGGGGACAAACTGGACCCAAAATTCCCCTCCCCAACAATTTGTTTAAAGGGGATTTCCCCTTTAGGGGGGAAAAATGTGGAGAAAAAAAAAGGTTGGGCCCAAGGGGTGGAGCGGAGGGGAGACCCCGTAGTTTGGGGCAAAATTTTTTTCCAATTTTTTTAAAAAACCCTATCCGTAAATACCCAGAACCCCCGGGGTTAAACCAAAAGGGTAGGGGGAAAATCGGTTTTAAAAACCCTCGAAAATGCACCAGGGACAAATAAAGATTGGGGAGGGGGGTGCCCGGAGCCCCACCGGGTTGTGACAGGCGTTTTGTTTTTTGGTTTCAGGGGCACAGGCCTCAACAATTCTTTAACTTTTCCTTACGAGGGGCCCCGGGCCACCCCGTAGAACCGGGGGCGATAAGGGTTTAGTTTTACGGGGACTTGGGGGGGCCGGCCACCAAAGGCAGTTCCCACCCCTTCAGAATCCTTTTCGGAGGGGCGGGGGGCCCCTTTTGGGGCTTCCCAGGTTTGGGGCATTCCCGAGGTCACTGGGGCTGGGAGACAAGGGCGCTCCGGGGGAAATTAAAGTGGGTCAAAGGGGGGGCCTTCCCCTTTCCTCCCCCCTCTCCAAACCCCGTCCCGGGAAACCGTTTCCCAAAGCATCTGGGCCTTCAACATTCTTTTCCCCGGGTTAGGAAGTGGATTTGGAAGTCAAATTGGGAGAAAAAGAATGACCACCAGCCTGGCGTGGGGTTTAAGGGCGATGGGGGCCCCTGGGAGGGACAAAGGGGGGTTTTTTGTGGTCCCGGAAAATACAAGGGGGTTCGAGCAAACCCTTCCCGTTTGATAACGCCCCTTCCCCAGGGGGAAAACTTGAAAAGGGCCAAAACTCCCGGTCCCCTGATCTATAAATTTTTCCCCTTTTTCCCCCGGGGAGAAAATTTTTGGAAAAGAATCCGCAAGTAACCCTTCTACCTGTCGGGGGCCCTTTTGTTAAAGGGCCGCACAGACCCCGACAACAGGCATCTACTTCAAGTTTCAAAAAGGGTTTGGGAGGGTCCGGGGGCCCTGGCAGGGTAAAAAGCGGAGGCAAAAAAGGCCAAAACTTCAATTTCGTGAATGCCTCCCGGCCTCGGGTGGCCAGGGTTCGCAGATTAGCGTTCTTTTTTTTAGGTCCCAAAGGGTGCCACCCCCTGTGGAGAAGTGGCGGGATGAACTTTCCGGAAAAAATTTTCAGAATCCCCCGGAAGCTTGTAAGGCCCAAGACCAACAGGGCCCAGGCCATTTCAAAAAACAGCAGACAGCGGGGGCCGGGGCCATCTGCTACCCTTGGTCAGAGATAAAATTTCCCAAAAGCTTCACCATAACCATAAAAGAATTCTTTCCCAAAAAGAGCAGTGAGACTGGGAACTCTCTGCCATGGAACTTGTAAAGGTAAAAATTTCAAAAAAGGGGGAAAGTTCACAAAAGCGAAATTTTTAAGGTGGGGCATTTCGCCACGAAATTTGCATTTCAAATACGGGTAAATTAGGCCCCCCCTTTAAGGACGGAAACCATTAGCTCTCATAGAGAACTATGGATTCCCGGCCTTCTCCCCCCCCGCTCATAAAATTTCGATCATATTTTTTCGCCCCAGTGAGAATAAGTAAACGCCTTTAAACTTTGCGGCGATTACGAAACCTGGGCCTTATGAGGGAAAAAGGGGCCGGGGCGGGGCCCCCCCCCCCCCCCTTGCCGCGGGTGAAAACCCCGCTTATCCACCCGCGAGTTTTCCCATAACCCGCTGAAACTGGGGCGCGTACTGAAACACAACCAGGGGTTCCCCCTTTCATTTCATTGGGTCTCTGAAGAACAAAAAAGGCCCCGGGAATTGGTTGCTAGGGGCCAAAAAAAGAAAGCCCTTAGAACTAACGTTTTCAACATGTCACCCTAGGAGAAGGAAAGGGTTTCATTAAACCCGGGAATTTTTTCTGATTGCCAGTTTGGGGATTTGGGGAAAAATTTTTTTCCCTAAAATGAGGAAATTTTCCCTTCTCCCCCTTCTTTGGGGGTTTTTCCCTTTTCCCTGGAAAAAACTTACCCCAATAGGTTTAACTAGAGGGACTCTGCCCCTTTGTTCGGGCCTTAAAATACGTAACAAATTTATTTACATTTAATAATACAGTGATCCCCTTCAAGTTAAAATGGCCTCAGGATACAATATTTTCAACATACATGGTCATTGGGAAATTTATCAATACTGTCTAATTTTTAGACAATCTTACAATGCCCCACATGTATCATAATGTTGATAAACCTGGTGCATGTTAGAACTGTCATGTCCCGACTTTAAAAACCTTTTATAAAATTTTGGGTAAATTTTTGCCAAACTGCCCCAAAAATGGCCAATTAAAAATCCCCCCTTTTCCCTGAAAACCAACCCCCCTTTTTTTCCCAAAGGGCCACGCCCCCTTTTTTCAAAAAGAAACAGAAGTGTCAGAAAAACCCCGTCTTTAAAAAACATAATTTTTTGTTGTAAAGCATGTGCGCCATTTCACTTTTTGGGATAAAACGTTGGCATAAAACCCGGCACAGTTGCCTTAATTTAAATTTTTGTTTCCCAGTTTTAATTTTTGAAACCACACTCACCATAAAAATTTTGGGCCTCATTTAAACAAAACTTCTAATTTGGAAAAATGCCTTGTTTCCATAGCCCAAACCAAAACAATGGGCCCCCCTTTCCCTCTTACCCCGGCAGTAAAAAACACCAAAACCTTAAATTTTTAAAGGGGCTGAAAAGCTCAAACGCCCTCTGTTAGGAGTAAAAAACCTCAATTTGCTTTTGAACCCCACTGGTCTTTGAAAGGGGGAAAAGGGGGTATTTACCCAAACCCCATCACCCAACTGTTTTACAAGCTGTTTTTTGGGTTTTTTGCCCCTCGTCGGTACAGAGCAAGCTTGCGGCTTTGCGAGTGGGGAGGGAATTTTTTTGGGCTCAGAAAAGGGGGGATCCCCTTTTTTGGGGGAAAGCCCTTTCAGCCAAGGGCCCCATCGCTCTTTTACAAAGAGGGGGGAAAAATCCCCCGAACCCGGCTGGGATACAAAGGGGATTCTGGCTTGGCTAAAAATACATTTTTGGTTTCCAAAACCCAGGGTTTAAAAGCAAATTAGGATTTGTTTAATCCAAAAAGAGGCGCTTGAGCTTCTCAGCTCCTTATCCAATAATGCCTTGTGATATGCAGATGCTACGTGGAGTGCAAAAGGCTATTTCGAATCTCCACACGCCTATTGGTGCTCTCCCTAAGGAGAGATCTTCCCTTTTCAAGGCAGTATAACAAATGAAAGAGGAGCTCTGATTGATTGTTATGGGCAACAATTCAGTCTTACACTTAGACAGATTTGATAAATGAGGCCTTATGCCACAGACACTGCTGATCTGTGGCACATGTGATTTATGGAAGATCCGACCAATTTAAATATTTGACTAATAATCCCTGTATTAGTGAAGAGCCTGTAGTGATTGGTGGTCTAGTAGTGCCTCTCTACAGTACAGTGCAGTATTTGATGGCACAAACTAAGCTAACTAATAAATGATATGAGCTTAGACTAGACAATTTAAACAATCGCCAGATTTTTCATACACTGGATAAATTTGGCGCATTTTAAGACTGTCTTATCTAACTTTATACTAAGTATATGTATTAGTCAGTATTAATAAATCTGCCTAGTGAGTATAAAGTACATGACCCAAAGAAGCTACTGTCCTCAAAATAGATATTGATTTCCAGCAGCTCTTTCTGATGTTATAGAATGACTTGCTTTATCTGGATTAGTATCTGCGGCATTTCCTTTAATCTTCATTTTGTATTATGTTTGTGGTCACATTTTGGGGCTTTAGAACCAATTATCAGTTTTCCATAGTTGTGGTTTCAACATACAATGGTCATCCCAGAACCAGTTAATATTGTATGCAAAGAGAAAGCTTCACTTTCGTATTGGTCTGATACAAGAAGCTTCTCCCGCTCTGTGTCGATATGTATGAAGGAGGCTGACTGTCTGCCTTACTTCTACAATTAAAAGGATTTTACCATGAAGGCATTTCATGTCCTGATGTCCTCTCTTCAGCTACATAGCATGTGACCCAGCAGGCTTGACATCCCAAACCTTTTTTCCCAACCAGTGTGCTCACTCTAGTAAAACAAAGGTCTCTTTATGTAAAGAGCTGTGAGTAGCTACAATTTAGCTGAGTGGTTAGCACTTCTGCCTTACAGCACCAAACATGTTTTTTTTTTTCTCAATCCAAAACTCTTTTAAATTTTTCCTTTTGCTATATAAAAAGACATAAAAAAATTTCCTATCTTGGTACCATGTTTAAAACTGTTTGACTTCTTTACTACTATAT
This sequence comes from Phyllomedusa bahiana, assembly GCA_025379985.1. Lineage (NCBI taxonomy): Eukaryota > Metazoa > Chordata > Amphibia > Anura > Hylidae > Phyllomedusa > Phyllomedusa bahiana. Next base: position 39,080 of record JAODAL010029259.1, read on the forward strand.
TGAAAAAAATCAGCTTAAATTGTTTATCGTACTACATTCTGCTTATTTGCACTGTGTATCATTTGAACTGTGGGAAGGGTTAACACATAGCCAACTATGAGACTTGTTCCTATGGATGAAAAGTTGGAAATTTTCGCTTTGCTAGAAGATACAAATTTGCGTTTTGGAGGGAAACTCTCAGACAGTGACCTTGGCATTGTCTGGAAAAAATGCTGAGTAATTCCCAAAGGGAAAACCTTTTATACAAATAGGCCAGAATGGAAACTCTATACAAATGTATGAGAGACTAAAAATGTAAACAATGTTATTGTAAGGGTTGTTCTTCTTCATTGCATCTCTCCCATTATTAGACTCTAGATCATCTAGCGCCCTTTGGGTTTTGAGATAGGACCGAGGTTACAGAAGAGCTCTGCCAGACTGCCTGGGACCAAAGAGGACTGAAGATAACAATTACAGTTTCTGGTCAACAGTACTTTGATCAGGAAGCCAGCCAGACAACTGAGCCACAGACCAAGGGACATGTGCTTCAGCCAGCATACCAGTCTTCTGAGAGATAGAGGGACAGCTAGTCCAGGCCTCTCCTCAGCAAAAGGTTTTGTCTCCCAATTAAGACGGAGAACCCGCTTGGACTTGCCTATATTTTTTTGCATTGAGTTCCTCCATTAAAGAAGTGAAGGGTTTTTACTGCACCCTTGATTTTTGGCTTAGGCTTGTCTACACTGTTAGGAAAACGATCGTATTTTTGGGCGTTTCTTTTTTTTAAAAGCGCTAAGTCGATTTCCTGCGGCCCCTGCGGCAAAAAAAGAAAAAGCTGTGTCTACACAGCTCGTTTTTTTCCTGCCCGCTTTGGCCGGGATTTACAACAGTTGTATAATACGCCAGGCTTCTCGTTTTCTTGCCGTTTTCCCATACATTGCAATGTTGGGCGGTCAGGAAAATGAGATGCGACCGGGTTTTGACAAAGCGTAAAAAAAAAACCGGGGTCTGCATGAGAAAAAATGGCCGTTTTTGAGCCGTTTTTTGTCCGATGCAATGTAGACATAGCTTTGTAGTTACATAGTTAGTAAGGTTGAAGAAAGATACATGTCCATGAAATTCAACCAAGGTTGGGGAAAAATGTGGATGAAGGGATGGAGACAGAGAGTCATTCAGCTTCCCCTACCGATGAAGACCCTGGGACCCACCTATTTCCCATTTGGGTGCACCATGCCTTACCAACCCTTCCAGAAAGAGAAAACACTGGTGACTCCTCAATGGTGTCCAGGGATCCGCACAGAGTTTTTGGAAGTGAGGGGTATGATTACTAGGCAGGGAATAGACTGACAGTAGCTGCCTAAGAGGAGAGGTGATGTCTGAACATGTGCAGCCAGGTCTGAGGAGCTCTTGTCCCTGGTCGTATCCCCTAAAGACTAGCTGTATCCCATGGATCACGAAGGTAGCAGCTAAAACAAAAATGATACAGAATTTTCAATAATGATGAATGGTGAAAATGTTTATTGTTTAATTTGCAAGCTTCCCATGTGAATTTTACTTGGTGAAAAACCCCTTTAAGCCAGGACCATTTTCTATTTCTAAAGTAGCTTGTAGTGGATGTCTTAGCTATTGAACTGAGACACAGAGCACATGATGTCACCAACACAAGAGGGGGAGCTTTCTTACTGTGTCTGGACTGTGAGGGTGGGTCTAAAATATAAAGATAAATGAAGAATTCAGCTGTGAAATACATCAGTAAGTTCAACCACATTGCGTATAACACAAAATAAAACACATTGTTCGTTTGCTGGACAGTCCCTTTTAAAAGTCTACAGCTGGTTATGCGTTTGAGAAGCAAACATATTCAAATCATGTACAAGAGAAAAAAGTTGTCATTTTTGCATAACCTTTCTAACAACCATGCTGATCTGACTCCAGGACTCATGTCACAGGAATGAATTAGATTTGTATAGAACTTAGTCACGCACACCTTGGGCAATTAGGGATAGACGGGTGCAATAATGGAAAGGACATATAAGTCCGATAACTATAGAGTATACAATATCCACTGCACCCCTTTTTGTTGATTTGCAAAATTGAATTTTAATAAACAAAAAAAATACAGTGAGCCAAGGATCCACATCTGTGACTCCTTACTATATAATATTTGTGTAAAAAAGACACATTTGTTGAGTATATACTGTATATCTGTGTGGATCCTTGGCCACTGTTTTTTATTTGTTATTAAAATCAATTTTGCAAATCAACATAAGGTGTGCAGTGGATATTGTATACTCTACAGGAATGAATTAGAACCAACACAAGGACTATGTCATATAAGGACAAAATGACATCACATTTAGGGAGGCGTTCCCTGCCTGAAAACCCCTTATATGAGCCTAGGTGGACAAAGAATGTATGGCCAGCTGCAGCTTTCCTTGGCAATAACAGCTGATTGTTAGAGGCCCCAAAGTGATTGGCAGATCATCTTAATGAGAACTTCTGAAAAGGGTGTTCACATCTTACACGATGGCATTCACAGGAGAATCAATGCAAAACAGCGAAGAGGGGGCACATTCCGCTTTTTCCACAACTCTTATAAACTCCAATGGAGAGAGACACATACCAGTGTGCCCAACCCGAAAAGGACATTCTAACCATGCTGTTTCCCAAAGCCTGCTCTTCACAGTGAGCTTCAGGTATCCACTTCCTGTTCAGGCCGTGGGAGGGTCTCCAGCAGTGATTGGCATATCACCGCTGCTATTTAGCAAAATAACACTTTAGCAAAATGGGCTGAACTGGATGTCTGTCTTTTTTCGGCCTTTTAAACTATGTAACTATGTATTCCTAGCTGAGCCTGTTAGAGTTATATTGATGATGTAGGGGGTCTAAACAGCAGGACACAAGGCTACAGAGTTCTAAAGGGTTAGAGTTTGTCAGTAACGAACATAAACAAGCTCATGTGCTGCTGATAAGACACAGCAGGGAGTGACCTCATCATCCTGGCCAGGACTGCTAGAGCAGAGGGAGGTGGTTGTAACCTATGGAAGCTTGTGTAAACAAGCAGGAGATAAGAACTACTCTAGCTCTGAATAAAATCAAAATCAGGACAGCAATTTATTTGGTAATAATCTTTATTCAGCTTTGCCTACATGTTTAAAGGGAACCTGTCACATAGGTTATGCCCCCCTGGCTGAGGGCAGCACAAGCTAGCAACAGATATGTTGTTTCCAGCGCTTTGTCCCTTATTCTGTAAGATGCTGGAGTTTTAGAGCATTTGCCCCTCAAATCTTATCATGAGGAGGTGTTAGCTCCGCCCAGCAGAGGCTAGCCCCGCCCACTTACAGTTTTTTCCCATGTTTTTACCTATTCAAAGTAAAAGGTTTATCAGTTGAGGTGGGCGGGGGGTTAGCCTCAGGTGGGGGGGTTGAAAAAAACTGACTCTTGAATGGGCTCTTCTGGCTGAAAACTGCAGATTTGAGCATTAAATACATGAAAACTGCCGCATCTTACAGAATAAGGGACACAGCGCTGGAAACAGCATGTCTGACACTACCTTGTTTTGCCCTCAGCAAGGGGGGCATCATCTATGTGACAGGTTCTCTTTAAAGCTAATAAATGTAGTAAGAATACCCATTTAAATGTAATGGGAATGGCTAACAACTAATTTGAATATCCCGTAAATGTGTTCAATGGGAATACCCCTTTAAGACTCATTATTGACTTTTTTCATCAAAACTTTATGAAAAAGTGGCATTGTTGCACTTAGCAGTCTGTACTGAGACCTATTTGGCAGATTATATGAATCCCAGAGTGCTCCAGATTCAGAGTTGGGCTAAACAAAGGCGGAAAGTCTAAGGGGCTATCTGGTTTTCACCCCTTAGTCTGCGCCCCCACGGCAAGGGACAAATACCGACCGGTATTTGTCCTGTTTTGCGGCCGTCCCCACGGGTTTTCCATAGGAGCCCGTTGTTCTTATTTTTGGCCGGTTTTTCAGGCGGTCTGCAAAACCGCAAACCGCCTGAAAAACTGCCCGAAAACCTGTGCTGTGGGGACATGCCCTTAATCCTCAACTAAAGAAACTGGCTTTTACTACAGGGAACCCACAGTTTGCTATTTTCAGAGTAGTGTCCTACAACTACAGCTGATAAACTCAAGCATGTTACCAAAGGAATAGATAATAGCATAGTCCCACCGACTGACTGAATGTTACCAGTCGGGACCCAGCAAGATGACATCACCATGCCTTTCCTCTCTGTAGTCAAAGAAAGATCTGTTTATTTACAGAGGTACAAGTAGCTACACTGTAGCTCAGAGGTAACATTTTTGCTTCCCAGCACAAGTGTCCTTGGTTCAAATCCCTGCAGAAACTTAACCTGTGGATTTTTTTTCCTCTTTATCTTTATCACTGCCCAGGTGTACAGACTGAGGTCACGACAGGCAGAGATCTTGCAATGCATAGGACAGTCAGGAAGGAAGATGAGTCAGAAGCAGAGTAAATGGAGCAGAACACCAGCTTTGTATGAAATAGAAACCAAAGAAATTCCTTGCTAAAACAGGGAAGGTAAGGGGAAGAATCCATATACAGTCTTGGGCAAAAGGTGATTGAAGGATGAAACCTTAAATGTGCACTGGTTTGTTATGGAGCAGAGAGCCAGCGTGTGCCCACCCTACAGAGAGAAGGACACCAAAAGAAACTTCTACATGCACAGAATTCTGGTTTGCGTTTTCTCTGTGTTTTTAGTGTCAGTAGTGTTTTTATCAGAACACAGCATTTTCTAAGTATAGCATTTTTCCCATTGAGAACTGCACCCAAGATGCTCATAAAAATGGCAGAAAAACCACTTAAACGGTTTTTCTCACCACAATGATTAGCTTTTAACATGTAGGGAAAGGTAAATGAAGACTATTACCTAATATGTTGCTGTTATGATTTTGCTTAGTTCAGAAGATGAAGAAGATTGTATCTACTGCTATTGCACGCAAGTTTCTCTTGGTTACTGACCAATCTCTCTCTGCTTTCTCATTGCACCAATCTGTTGCATCTGACCATGATGAGTAGGTGTATTCCACATGTAGCGTTGACTCCAAAGGAATCAGATATTCTGCAATCTGATGCATCTGATGAAGCAGGAGTACCTGTGAAACGCGTTATGCTTTTATTTCAATAAATGTTCTATTCTTAACTCATGTTGAGTTTATTATAAGATTCTTCCAACAGCGCTTCTTCCAGCCTGTTTGATTTTCAAATCTACAAAGAAATTATCTTATCTGACCATGATGATTCACTCACTGCTGAGTCTCATCTCTAGCAAAGGAGCTTATTTACCTAAGTTAATGACAAGTTTTAACCCTTAGAGCTCTGTAGCTTTTTTTTTTTTAAACAATATATTTATTGAGATTTTGAATATAAACATACAAAGCATTGAATAAAAAGTGGCTCTGGAAGAGCACAACTAAAACATAATAGTTAGACTGGTCTGGAGTTACGAACTGCAAAATCATGATAACCAGCAGGGGCGTCGCTAGGCAGATTTATTCGGGGCACTAGCCGAATCTCGGTGGCTCCAGGTCGCTGCCGTGGGGCTTGAGCACTCCTTAGTGCGGGCGACGCCCGCCGATCTCTGACTGCACGGCCGTTTCACAGCGGCTGCGCAGTCAGAGTCGGGGAGGAGGCAGGACGGATCGTTCCCGTCCTGTCTTCTCCCCCATATGTATCAGCGCTTGGAAAGCGCTGTACATACACCTCAGCATTGCAGGGGGTGTGACGCACCGCTTTCATCACCCCACTGCGTCGCTGGGATCCTCTAAGCCGGCAGCTCTGCCGGCCGAGGAGGTCTCGGGCCCCGCGAGACGGCGTAATCACTCTACTTACACCGTTCTCAAGCTGCAGAACCTGGACGTGCGGACCGTGCTGAGGTAAGTAGGTTTTTTTTTTTATTTTATTTTTATTAGGTATGGGGGGCATATCACTGGCTACAGAGGGCATATCACTGGCTACAGAGGGGCATATTACTGGCTACAGAGGGGCATATCACTGGCTACAGGGGGCATATCACTGGCTACAGGGGGGGCATATCACTGGCTACAGGGGGCATATCACTGGCTACAGGGGGCATATTACTGGCTACAGAGGGGCATATTACTGGCTACAGAGGGGCATATCACTGGCTACAGGGGGGGGCATATCACTGGCTACAGGGGGGGCATATCACTGGCTACAGGAGGGACATATCACTGGCTACAGGGAGCATATCACTGGCTACAGGGGGCATATCACTGGCTACAGAGGGGCATCACTGGCTGCAGAGGGGCATATCACTGGCTACAGGGGGGCATATCACTGGCTACAGGGGGGCATATCACTGGCTACAGGGGGGGCATATCACTGGCTACAGGGGGGCATATCACTGGCTACAGGGGGGGCATATCACTGGCTACAGAGGGGCATATCACTGGCTACAGAGGGCATATTACTGGCTACAGGGGGGCATATCACTGGCTACAGGGGGGAATATCACTGGCTACAGGGGGGCATATCACTGGCTACAGGGGGGGCATATCACTGGCTACAGGGGGCATATCACTGGCTACAGGGGGGGGCATATCACTGGCTACAGGGGGGGCATATCACTGGCTACACAGGGAGAATATCACTGGCTACAGAGGGGCATATCACTGGCTACAGGGGGGCATATCACTGGCTACAGAGGGGCATATTATGTGGCTAGGGGGCATATTATGTGGCTATGGGGGCATATTACTGGCTATGGGGGCATATTACTGGCTATGGGGGCATATTATCTGGCTAAGGGGGCATATTACTGGCTAAAGGGGCATATTACCGGCTAAAGGGAGCCTATTACCTGCTAAGGGGGGCATATTACCTGCTAAAGGGTTATATTACCTGCTATGGGGGCATATTACCTGGATATGGGGGCATATTACTGGCTAAGGGGGGCAGTAACCTGGCTACAAGGGGCTAATAACCTGACTACAAGGAGCATATTACTCGCTACAGGGGGCATATTACTGCCTAAAGGGGGCAGTAGCCTAGCTACAGAGGGCAGTAACCTTGCTAGAGGGGCTAATAACCTGGCTAGAGGGGGCAGTACCCAGGCTAGAGGGGGCAACTACTTGGCTAAAGGGGGCTACAACCTGGCTACAGTGGGCTACTACCGGGCTATAGGGGGCAAATATTTACCTACAAGGGGGTAATTATTACCATTTAGGGCACTAGAGATGGGGATTTTGTATAGAGATAGGAAATTGTAGAGAAATGCTGATAAAATGAGGAGTCTAAGATGTTTGTTTTGTAAATTTTTCTGTGAAGAGTTGTCTACAGTAGAAGACGTCATGGCGTCTGGGACGGATGGAGAAGAAGAGAAAGAACAACTCTTCAGAGACGTCTCCTGTAAGTCACTAAATGTAACTGCAGTGTAATCACTTATATTTCTGCTGAGCCTACATACAAAGGTTTTTCTCTGTAAAAATACATCCGTAGTTCACAATGAGACGCAAAAAATTCCGTGTTAACCCAGCCCTACTCAGAAAAACTTAAGGGCCCGAACCCCGGTAGTTTTGGGATCCTAGTAACGCCCCTGATAACCAGGGATAGAAGCATAAAAGGCAACTGCAAAAATACCATTACACTCAAATATGCAAAGAAAGTAAAGCAAAATGGCAAAGTAATAGGCCAAAATATTGATCCTAACAAATTAACCATAGCAATTAACTTAAAGGGGTTGTCTATCTACAAGGATTGCTTTTTATGTTAAAGATCTTGCAAAAACAAATCACTTTGCAATATATGTCCATTAACAGTATCCTACCTATTCCTAGATATTCCCTCTGGTATGGTCTGCATCAGCTCCTCAGGTCGCTATAGCTACAGACCTGTTTGATCTCTCCTGATTGGCTGCCAGCCTAGTAGAAGCCAGTAAACACGCCCCTGAATTCAAAATGAAACCAGAAAAACAGGACAAATCAATGTAGTGAGACAACCCCTTTAAGGTCTCGCAATATAACGGATTAGCCCACATTCAGAAGTGAGTGGGTCACAGGCCTCCAAATCCTCTAAAATCTAATTTTGGACCGTGTAAACGAGGAACCTGTATCTATAGATACACACATAGGATAGACATGATCATAAAGGAGGGTATTCAGACGGGTATACAACAGATTAAACAACTTGTATACATGAGGGTAAGCGGGGGAGGGGGAGGGGTGACATAAACATACAGATGGTGTCACACGCCTGCCGAGGATCACCTCCCACCGGGACCAATGAGTGAGGAATGGCTGACGGGAATACAGCCGGCACGTTGGACCTCAAGCTGGCCCACTTCCCAGTCAGTTGAGAGGAGAGATACCAAGAAGTAAACAGGAAAGGCCTCATGATTTGGTCCATTTCTGGTTTAGAGTAAAATTTACAAATAAAGTAAGTTAACCCATTTCTTGAAGAACAGAGCTCTGTAGCTTTGTGTGCTACAGATTATAAACCTCCTGTACTCAAGTCACTGTAAAAGGATCAGCTAAGAAGAGCAGAGCTGATATGCCAATCACAGCTATAGAACTCCCCGCAGCCTGACAAGGAAGTTTTTAAATATACCCTTTTAATATATACGGGTTCAAAGTAACTGATATGTTTGACCCTAGATCTTGTTGTAAAATGCACCAAAATCTGGCTCATATCAGTGAAATGTGTTGAATCTTGTAGACACATTTATAATGTGTTTTACATACTTTGAGGGTGTAGTAACTTACAGTACTGGGGTCCTGGGTTCAAATCCACTCATTGACAACAACTACCAGAACATTTAGTTTTAATGGGAACCAAAGACACCACCCTACAGAAGACTAGAATGCAATTTAAGCTTGTAATGTTTCCCCCGGCTCCAGCTTATCCCCCTTACATATGACAATGTCTCTCTGCTCCACCATTGTATTAATCTTTATTTGCAATCTGGAAATGAAGGGGTGCAAGGGTTTAACGGTTTGTTACCCCTTTGCATGCACAATTGTATCTATGTATTAACATTTACAACCACCAGCAATAACGTTATCTTTATAAGTTTCTTTGAGAGGAAGTGGTACACAACTTCAATCTCCATTCTCTTCGGGACATACTGTAACTTGGCATCTTTATGTGTAACCTCCTGAGGATAAGATAATTTTTAGTTTTAAAAGGGTTTTCTGGGAAATGAAGTAAAATAAATACACAAATTACACGTCATAATTACAAAAATGCTTAAATACCTATAATTAGAAATGTCTGTCCGTTTTTTTTCTAAGGGATAGTCATTATAGCAGAAACAAATGGCTGTCGGGCTCCTTCCTGTACAGAAACCTGTCCTGGAATGCAGAGTGCAGCAGCAGAACAGACTCTGAGTTACTTCCTGGTTAGGCTGACTGACATAACTGAGCATGTGTGCTGTGCTCAGTCAGCCTGAGAGACGGCTTTGCAGTGTAGAAAGGAGACTGTTTCAAATAAAAGTGTGCATATTTATGTGTATGTATACATTGCTATATATAAAAAAATTGGTGTGGATTTAGTATATAGAGTCTATAGGAAGCAGGCTTTGTGGGAAATGTAGTTTTGTAAGAGCGCCTCTAGCAACTGTAGCTCAGCCCACTAGTCCAATGAGGAGAAAGATCCAACATGGCGATATTATGAGAGATAACAGCGTCAGTAAGTAGTTCACACACTGTATTGTGACAGATATTTACTGCTTATCTTTAGTATTGCTCCATTATGTGTTCTTATATTTTTTTGGGTTTCTCACACAACCCCATTAAGGACGAGAATTATTATTTTTTACCTCTCTGGACTCCGGCAGGCAATAAAGTTATATTTAAATGGTGCCAGGGTGGGAATAAATAGAAAAAAGTGATACTTACATCCGGGTCCCACACCACAACAGCTCCACAGTTCCCAGGGATGTACTCCTCTTCACTTCAGGGTTCTTGTACTGACACACTGGAGAGGCTCACACTCCATTCACTCATTATGGAGCATGGGACTCTTCTGTGTGTCGGGACAAAAGCCTGGCGTACTGTATCACTTATTTTTTTTATCTCCCCACCCCAGAATCATTTAAATATAATTTTATTAAAGTGGGCAACCCCTTTTTTATTTTTCATTTTTATAGCTGTATGAGGCTTTGCTGTTTGTGGGACATGTGGAGATCTTCAGAATCACTTTGTACCTTAGTAGTTCATTCCTATAAATTTTTATAAATGTAGAATGCGTAAGAAAAAGAAATTTTAGCGCCATTTTTTTTCTTCATATTGATTATCTTTTACTAACAACATAGCTGAATAGTTTGTAAGGCCAAGAAAAGACAGACGTCCATCCAGTTCAGCCTATTGTGCTATAGTGTTGATCCAGAAGAAGGCAAAAACCCCCATGAGGTAGAAGCCAAATGTCCTCATTTAGGGTAAAAATTCCTTCTTGACTCCAATCCCTGGATCAACGACTCTTCTTCAGAATCCTAGACACTATAACTTGTTATATTACTTTTTCCACATGTTTGGTGTCTCCGAGGTGGCTTGTGGCAAACTTTAAACAAGACTTTTTTTGGATATCTTTGAGAAATGGCTTTCTTCTTACCCCTCTTCCATAAAGGCCAGATTTGTGCAGTGTACGACTAAATGTTGTCCTATGGACAGACTCTCCCACCTCAGCTGTAGATCTCTGCAGTTCATCCAGAGTGATCAAGGGCCTCCTGGCTGCATTTCTGATCAGTCTTCTCCTTGTTTGAGATGAAAGTTTAGAGGGACGGCCTGGTCTTGGTAGATTTGCAGTGGTCTGATACTCCTTCCATTTCAATATGATCGCTTGCACAGTGCTCATTGGGATGTTTAAAGTTTGGGAAATCTTTTTATATCCAATCCAGCTTTAAACTTCCCCCAAAAACAGTATCCCCGGACCTGCCTGGTGTGTTCCCTTGGTCTTCCTGATGCTCTCTGCGCTTTAAACAGAACCCTGAGACTTTCACAGAGAGGGCATTTTTTAAGGAGACTTGATTCTACACAGGTGGATTATATTTATCATCATCAGTCATTTAGGACAACATTGGATCATTCAGAGATCCTCACTGAACTTCTGGAGTGAGTTTGCTGCACTGAAAGTAAAGGGGCTGAATAATATTGAACGCCCCACTTTTCAGTTTGTTTTTTTACAAAAGTTTAAAATATCCAATAAATTTCGTCCAACTTCACAATAGTGTCCCACTTTTTGTTGATTCTTCACAAAAAAATTAAAATTTTATATCTTTATGTTTGAAGCCTGAAATGTGGCAAAAGGTTGAAAAGTTCAAGGGGGCCGAATACTTTCGCAAGGCACTGTAATATGGAGCTATCCCATGTCCGAATTAGAGGCGAAAACTGCTGCTGCAAAGACAAACTCTGTGGCAGTGCTCAGAGATATTGTCGGAGTTTTCTGATAGGTAAAACCAGACGCGTGTCCATAACAGGTCTTTACATGCATTTTTTTCACACACAGCCTTAAGTAGATCCAGCAGGAAGGAGGCGTACTAGTCCTTCCTGTATATTTCCCATTCTGCATGGCTTTGGCTCGAAAAAACTGAAGGGGAGGTTTTTCAAATAATATGGTATTTGACGCCAGCCTTCGAGCTGCCACAGGGTATAATTATGTGTCCTGGTTATGGCATTTGTTCTCCATGTGGTAGTCCATGATTACTCATAAACAGAATATTCCAACAACTTCCTGTAAGAGGTCAGCTACGGGAAGCATACACGCCTTCTTTATGTTATTTTGGGAACAGATGCCCATTAAGTAAAAGTGAATGTAAACACCGTCCTTTCATTCCCTGACAGCTGGCAAAGATTTTGAATTGGTTAAGAGCTTCAAGCAGTTTCCAGCTGCATACTAACTACGGTTAACGCACAACCATTAAGGGTTCTCCTTTAGAAAAGCCATTTCCATACACCTTACTATAAAATTCTGAGCTCACAAGGAGGGGTCCTCTGTTCAGGATCATCATCTCTTGGCCAGAATGAAGAGAAATAACTAAGAGTGTCTCTCACTCTGGAGGACCTGTCCTGTCCCGCAGTACACAGAGCACATTGATTTCAATGGTCATTGTGTAATGCCTAATTTCTCCAGTAGTGGTGCTGCAAGGAAACTGACTGCTATATTTATCCACAAAGTGGAGCCTTTTGCTAGGGTTTCCAGTAGGGAGACAGTTTGTGATCAACTTATTGTCAATGGAGCCTCCTAACTAGAAGGGGTTGTCCAAGATGGAGAAGCCCTTTAACACCTTAGTGCACCATGATGTTTAAGTATGTCATGGTGAGGCTAAGGTTACATGGAGCTGGCTCAGTTACAGTTGACACCCGCCGCTAGTGGCCGGGATCCGAGACAACTCAAATCCCAATCATTCAACTTTTTAGATGCAGCGGCCACTGCGGCTGCAGCATGCAATGTGTTGTACATGCCTGTGGTGCCTCTTCCTGACATTCGATTGCCCCTTCATACCACCCTCCCCCCAAAATGTGATTGGAGGGTGCCATTCGGCTGTCATGGGCAGGGTATAAAAGAAGATCAGTGCAATTACTATATACTGCAGTATGGTATAGATCTCATGTTCAAGTTTCCTAGAGGGATTAAATGTTAACTCCTTAACGACCACCCACCGTCTTTTGACATCGGCTGGTGCAGGTCGTTTGTCTGCCGCGACGTCTTTTGGGGTCGCTGCAGACTTCGGAGTTTAAGGCGCCCGGCGCCGCAGCAGCTCATCTAACGGGGCTGTACTACACGCCTCCACTCCCCATGCTTTAACCCTTTGATTGCCGCAGTTCATCACCGCAGTGCAATCAAATGGTTCCCCCCGTCGGGTGAT
>JAODAL010029260.1:0-51918 GCA_025379985.1 Phyllomedusa bahiana
TCACCAATGGCTTTTAGCAAAATTTGCTTGCGAGTCTTCATCACTGGACGAGGGGGGAAGATAGGGGTAGTGTCATACGGGCCCCCTTCAAAAAAGGGAAGGGGGTTGGTCAAAAAGCCCGCTGAGATGATTCCGCCGGGCCACGATCAGTGGAAACACCGCTCCTCGCTTATCGCCATCGAAAAGGTCCAGGACCTCTAAAGCTGGCCTTTTCGAGAAAGCCTCTGATTCCCCCAGCGATGTTTGCCCCCTTTTTCCCAAAAAAGCACATCAGTTTCAAGAATTTAGGTGTTTAACCACCCCAAAACATGTCTAGTACTGCGCGAATGATGAGTTGAAATGGGGGGCAAATTTGGGCCCAAAAAAAGGCCCCCCGATCCCGGGTTTTCCAACCATGTCACACCCTCTGTCTCTCCTCCTCCCCACCAACAAGCGCCCTCAGCTGCCCATGTCCCCCAAAGTCATGTCAGGGATCGCCCCCCTTCAGCCTCCACCACCCCCCGGGAGTCCACCAGCCCCACCAGAGCCCATTCCCATTCTCCTTCCACCAGTTTGACGATTTGGCCGTACAGGGGCCAGTTTAGCGCCAGCCTTCTTTTCGGGTTTGGGAGAGAAGAAACATTTTAAACCCCAAACCCCCCCAAAGCCAAAACCCTGAATGTCGGCTTGCCAGGTTTTGGGGGCCCTTGGAAATGTTGCCTTTTTCTGCAATCAAACGGCCCCCTTCTAAAAAATGTGGTTTTTAACAGACATTTGTTCTTCAAAATTGTCTTAATGGCTCAAGGGGTCTTTTTTTAAATTTTTGGGGGGATTTTGCTGTGAAATGCAGCTTTATTTCAGGTCCTATTTTAAAAAATGTGGTTTCTAACAGACATTTGTTCTTCACAATTGTCAAAATTTGGCTCAAGGGTGATGGTGCTGTAAAAAACAGGAAATAGGTAGGACACTGTTAATTGACACATTTTTGCAAAATGACTTGTTTTTGCAAGATCTTTAAAATAGCTAGCAATCCCTGTAGTGAGACAACCCATTTAATAAAATAAAAAAAAGAGAAACAAAGACGTGGATGGATTCCATCCTATTTTAAAAATGTGTTGTCTAGAATTAAACTCCAAAAAAAAACTGGCATGTACAAAATAGCTGATACAAATATTCCTCTGAATTGTACAAGGAAAGGTACAGGAAGACTTGAACAGATGTATGTTACCCAGGAAGGTCTAGTCAATGTCCAGTTCAAATAAATTGGTGGTTGAAGGACCCCTTTTTCCCCGGCACTTTTTAATTGTGGGTCAGACAGGTTTAATGGTCATACTGTGGTACAGAACAGGTATAGTCAATGTCTGGTTCAACTAAAATTGGTGGTTGGGAAAGACTCCTTTTTCCCGGCACTTTTTAAATCTGGAGGTCATGCAGTTTTGGGGCTCATGCTGTGGCCCAGGACAGGATAGTCAATGTCCAGTTCAACTAAAAAGGTGGTTCACAGACTCCTTTTTCTGACACTTTTTAAATCTGGGGGGTCATGCAGGTTTGGGGCTTATGCTGTGGCCCAGGACAGGGATAGTCTATGTCCAGTGAAACTAAAATTGTGGTTAAAAGACTCCTTTTTCCAGCACTTTTTAATCTTTGGGTCAGACAGGTTTAATGGTCATACTGCGGTCCAGGACAGGTTAGCCAATGTCCAGTTCAACTAAAATGGTGGTTTGAAAGGGACTCCTTTTTCCGGCACTTTTTAAATCTGTCGGTCATGCAGGTTTTAGGGCCTTGCTGCGGTACAGGACATGTATAGTCAATGTCCAGTTCAACTAAAATGGTGGTTCAAAGACTCCTTTTTCCGGCACTTTTTTAATCTGTCGGTCATGCAGGTTTTAGGGTCATGCTGCGTTCCAGGACCCGGGATAGTCAATGTCCAGTTCAAGTATAATGATGGTTCAAATAATACTGCCTTCTGACACTTTTTTTTAAATTTTTGGGTCATGCAGGTTTAAGGGTCTGCTGTGGGACAAGACAGGGATAGTGAATGGTCTGTGACTTTTTTTCTGTGACTTTATAACCTAAGTGTGTTGCCTAAGATGTAGCACGTATCCATTTGACTGTTGTGGATGTTAATTCCAGCTTCTCCAGCCCTGTTTGGGTGTAAGCATGAAGGTATTGTTCCTCTCCAGTTCGACTAGATTAGATGGCAGTACCATTGGTGGAAGCAAGAACATTTCATATATATGAACAACACCACAATCAAACGTCCTTCCCAGCCGGGTAAGTATAGAGCGATAATATCTTCTTTAAAAGTCTAATTTATTTAGATTTCTTCTTAAAATTCTTTTAACACACTTGTGCATGAAACAGCAGGTACATAATATAGCTATTATAGCTATTAGCAATGTATAGTGGAACGGTCTTACTTTGCAATTCTTTGAGCAGGATCTCACATGGGTTCAGAGTCCGTTTTTGAACTGGCACCATCTTGCGTGTAGCAAAGTCTGCTATGTTTAGCAGGTTACTTCCTCCTTTGTCAAGCATGCTACTCATTGGTTGTAGTAGCCTTAAATAGAAGCACATGCGTCTCCTTTAAAGTGCAGTACGGAAAGCATAATTGCATTAATCTTTACAAACCTAAAAAACTAACATAAAAAATTAAATGTACTTTTTAAAAAGGCTAATTCAGCCAATATCCCAGTTACATTCCTCATTAAGCCCTTTTGGGGTTAAAAGTTTCCTTTTATTTATCCAAAACACCTCTCTGGTTGGAGTAAATTCCCGAGTGTACCTTGATTATGGTTCAATTTCTCTAAAATACACCTTTTAATTCACTCACATTATGGATTCTTTTGGGAAAAAATTTGGGCACGATGTTTCCCCATATTTTTTTTTACCCTTGATGTATTTTCAGTTCTCTTTTTGTTTTAAATAGGCTTTTGAGAGCGGTGTTGTTTAAATCTCCCTTTTTTTTTTTCCGATTTTGACCGATGTCCCTTTTCAAAAGGGGCATTGAGCATTATATGACATTTTGTGTAGAACACTGTAAAAACCTTTTAATAGGGAAAAGGGTATCCCGTACGGTGATTGATTTATTCCCCTCTTATTATGCGTTACAGTTTTGGCACGCAAGGCAGGGAAAGTTCCCTTCTTTTGCGTAGCCAAAATTTTTTACAGAAGTTTTTTTTTAAAATCAGAATTGAAAAGGGCGTTCCCAAGGGCTTGTCTTTTGATACAAAAACGTGGTTTGTCTTTAAAAAGAAAACCATATTGGGGGCATTTTGTAAAATTTTTCCAAGAATTAAGAATAGAACGTTTAATGATATTAGCATGAGCATCATATTTGGAGATAAAAAGTATATTATCCCCCTCCTTCCTTTCTATGTGTCTTTCTCATAAGTGTCTCTCCTGGCTTTTTTTCTCATTCTTTCATACTTCCCTCCTTTCTTTCTGGGTATCCTCGGGACAAAAATTTTTCATAAATTTTTCCCTTTTCTTTTTCATAGGGGTTTTAAAATCTGAGCAGATTCTTCGAGCCCTCATGAACTGTCCCTTGGGTACTCCACAAAATGTCTGTGGTGCATAACAGCTGTCATATTTAAGTAAATTATTTTTATATGTTTATTATACAGAGTAGTACCCAAACTGTTTACATTTCTATATACTGTAACATCCAAGAAATTGAGGCTCATTTTATCATAGGTGCCTTCAAACTCTAAAAGCTCATGTATATTATTTAGATAGTTAGAAAAGCTTTCTAATTCTTCCTTAGTACCTTTCCACAACATAAATATGTCGTCGACATACCTCAGCCACAGGAGAATCCTGTGACTGAAAGGGCTGTCGACAACAGATTTCCGTTCTACATGCGCCGCAGCCTTAACAGACAGAAAGGCTGATGTATTAACCCTAACCGAGATGGAAAGATCTGAAATTATATTACAAGCTCAAGGAGCAGGTTTCTCCTGGGAAGAGTCAATCAACACACCTATCGACTATAAAAAGAAATTAGAACAACTAAGTAAAAAAGAACTAAGCCTGTCATTACATGCCTCGACGATGATGGAATACCTGAAGGTGCAAAGGATTCCGAGAGGCTTGAGAAGCAATTTAACACCAATTTTGCTTAAAGAAGATAAAACATACCGTGATCGGTGGTATGCAATATCAAGTAGATATTCGCTCGATCTTATGTTTTTGACAGTGCAACACCTACAAATGGCAGTAAATGATGTTCGTAAGGAAATTGAAACACTGGAGACCGAATTTAGAAATCACTCATTAGATTTGTTTGATAAAATCCATAAAGAACTCAAAGAAAATATGAAACAACTGAAAGATCAAATTATGGCCAATAAAATAAAGAAATTTGAACGGGACACCAACGACTATGTTCATGATCGAGTGTACTCGTGGGCAATTGAAAGAACACAACACCGTCGCAGAATGTTTAATAAAAGAAATTCTTATACAGATGTGTCATCTTCAGCACAATCTACTGACAATGAACAGAATCCAACTAATATCAAAAGGAAAGGGGCGGGCAAGAAGTCACGCCAAGCCCAACCTTTTTTAGAAGGGACAGACATAGAGAGTACGAGCGGGGACCAAGAAGGAGCCGTCGGAATGAAGACACGGACGCAACTCAAGGCAAAGAAAAAAATAGGAGATCTAGTGGTCAATATTTCTAAGAGGACTCTATCTCAATCTGAGATTTCTGTAATTAATAAAGGCTTGAATTATTTACCTAACTTTCAATTAGATAAGTTTCAGTTTGAACTGGATTTATACAAACTATGCCGTAAGATCAGGTTAAGAATGTACTTTGGCAAACAACAAAAAATAAAAAGTAAGAGTACATTTAAAAAGATTTATAATAAGAGCAATTTTGACCCTCCAATTAAAAATACTATGCTTGAGGCATTCCAACAGATAGTGAAAACAGAGGTTTTCAGTCAGTGGGATAAAGTAAATACTAAAAAAACATTGGGGCACATCACTAGAGAAGAAAGACAAGCTATTCAAGATCTTAAAAATGATGACAACATTATAATAAAAAAGCGGACAAAGGGGGGTCCACAGTGATAATGGAAAAACAGGCTTATATAGAGTAAGCATATAAACAGTTATCAGAAGAGTTGGTGTATGAAAAACTATCACAAGACCCAACTGCTAGACTCACCACTGAATTTAGAATAGTGATAGATGAGGCTGTATTGAATGGAATAATAAGTCAAGATGTGGGAAATATGCTAATATTAGAAAATCCAAGGACCCCAGTGATGTACTTCGTCCCCAAAATCCATAAAAGGTTAGAATCCCCACCCTGCGGTCCCATTGTGTCGGGTATAGGGTCAGTATTTTAACCTATTGCTACATTTGTTGATAGTTTCTTACAGAATATTGTTACCAAACAACCCACATGCCTCAAAGATACCACAGAATTTCTAGAAAGAATAAAAGATGTTGATATGAGTGAGTTAAATATCTTTGATCGAATGATATCAAAAGCCTTTACACGAACATACCAATAGATCTAGGATTAGAGGCTGTGAAAAAATAAATTGTTGGAAAATGCTGACATTAGTAACCACATGATAGGCTTTTTGCTACAACTCCTTGCCTTGCGTGCCAAAACTGTAACACAAAATGTCATATACATGCTCAAGTGCCCTTGTGGCAAGGCATACATCGGTCAAACATCGAGACACATACGAGTGAGATTAAACGAACACCGCTCTCAAATACGCCTATTTAAAACTAAAATGAGAACTGAAAATACATCAGAGGGTAATAAAAAATATGGGGAAACATCTGTAGCCCGACATTTCTCTGAGAATCATCATAATGTGAGTGAATTAAAATGGTGTATTTTAGAGCAAGTTGAATGCCATAATCAAGGTACACTCAGGAATTTACTCCAACGCAGAGAGGTGTATTGGATAAATAAAATGGAAACATTAACCCCGAAAGGGCTTAATGAGGAATGTAACTGGAGATATTGGCTGTAAGTTAGCCATTTTTAAAATGTACATTATATATTTTTATAGTTAGCTTGTTAGGATTTGTAAAGATTAATGCAATTATGCTATTACCTGTACTGCAGCTTTAAGGAGACGCATCGTATCTTCTATTTAAAGGCTACTACAACCAATGAGTAGCATGCTTGACAAAGGAGGAAGTAACCTGCTAAACATAGCAGACGTGCTACCACGCCAAGATGGTGCCAGTTCAATACGGACTCTGAACCCATGTGAGATCCTGCTCAGAAGAATTGCAAAGTAAGACCGTTCCACTATACATTGCTAATAGCTATAATAGCTATATTATGTACCTGCTGTTTCATGCACAAGTGTGTTAAAAGAATTTTAAGAAGAAATCTAAATAAATTAGACTTTTTAAAGAAGACATTATTGCTCTATACTTACCCGGCTGGGAAGGACGTTTGATTGTGGTGTTGTTCATATATATGAAAGGTGTGTCTAAGACGGAGAGGGACCTCCGCCCATCACCACTCACAGCATGGTAACTTTTGAATAAGCGCTGCTAAATATTTAAACAGGGCAGCAAGGACATGCCAATGGGGAACATGGAGGTTCCTGTTTCACAAGATTGGGCTGCAGTAACATTGGTGGCAGCTATACATGGCAATGGGAAACATTGAGTTTCCAGTTCGACAGGATCAGGCCGCAGTACCATTGGTGGCAGCGAGAACATGCCAATAGGGAACATGGAGAATTTGGTTCAACAAGATTAGGCAGCAGTAGCATGGATTGCAGCGAGAACATGGCAGTGGAGAACAGCCAGGTTCCAGTTTGACAAATATAGGCAGCAGTACCATTGGTGGCAGCAAGAACATGCCAATGGAAAGCATCATGGTTCAGTATAACAGAACTTAATACATTTGGTGGTAGTTTAGGCATTTAAAAATTAAAGATTTGGAGGGCTAAAAGGAAGAGGAGCAAAGGTGTATTGCACATAAAAGTGATACAGGTGTGTATTTCAAAATTAATTCAGCCGTAAGAATTGCAAATCTAGCTGTTGGCAGCAGTAGAACAGAACTTGTAGAAGCAGCAGGCACAGGAACTACAGACATGAGATGTAGTATAGTTTAAATGTCTACAGATGTAGCAGAACTAAACAGAACAGATATTGCACTGTGATATCACGGCACAAAATGTTATCGCAACTCTTTCAATGCTTTTCAATGGACTTTGTTTACAGATCAGAGCAGATAACATGAAAAGCCGTGATATCACAGTTAAGCTGTACTTTGCTACATCTGTATTTCACATTGTCAAGAGGACATGCTACAGTTTACTAGTCAGTGACATCAGCAACCGGGGCAAAAAAATCGTCAGAAATGCACACCTGATTAATTTTGATGAGTGTCAAACGATTCATATTGTCAGATGAAAGAAAGATATATTTGTCAGTTATCATCCCACCAGCTGTGCCGAACGTGCGCTCCGTGATAACTCTGGCTGCTGAGCAGGATAAAACTTCTATGGAGTGTCGAGCAAGCCATTCGTCCAGTTTGGACACCCAGAAGTCGAATGGGTCCAGACTGATCTCTATGTGTTGGAATGCTGCCCTTCCTTCCAGGTATTGATTAAGTGGTAAATATCGATTGCCAAATGTCATCCAGTGGGGTTCTGCCACACTGCCTGCTGCTGCGGCAATTTGCCATTCTACTGGTGCAGCATTGCTGACATTGTTCCACTGTGACATTAGAATGTGAAGATGCAAAAAATGTCTCGAGTTGGTCAATGAGCACTGTCTCATATTCCTGCATTCTACTGTCAATTTGTGTGGGTGGAAGGAAATTGCTCATTTTTGTATTGTAACATTGATCAAGGAGGCTGGCTGTTTATTTTTATTGCCTTCATGCATGGATCATGTTGCAGGTAATATAGCATCCAAGCACTGATGTGTGAGATGCTGCCGGGATCTCCCAAGCCTCGGCGTGGAGGGGCACTAACGGGATCACACTCCTCTTCCTTCTCCTCCTCCTGTAATCTGTGCCAACCTCTTACCACTGAAGTGTAATCAGTACCAGTGGTGTCCTCATCTTTCACCACTTCCTCATCCTGACAGTCACCAGAGCCCTTGTTAGCCTCATGCTCTCTACTCTGTGAGCCGAACTTCCATCCTACACCCACCCTTGGCCTAGAACCACCTCCCAAAAAAGACCTATACAACTACAAAACAGTCGGGCCTTCTACATCCTCTGGCAGGTAAGGCTCTGTGTCCACCTCTGTGTCCACGTCCTTCTCCATCACTGCTGAGACCTGCTGCTGTAGAGTGCCTAAAACTTGTTCCAGTAAAATTATAACTAAAACGGTCATGCTGAAAAGGGTATCACCCCCACTGAACATTTTGGTGGCCTTTTAAAAACTGCCAAGAATGGTGCAGAGATCCTTCACCTGTCTCCACTCTCAATGGGTTAACACCCCAAGGTTCGCACCCCTGCTGGTCAGACCATGTGACATTTCATACTGCATATTGCTGTTATGCTGCTGCCACAGCTGTACTGGTGTTCCCGCTGCCACCACTGACCACGGCTGGCGGAATAATGTCAGCGGACTTGTGTGACCGCCCTCTCCCTTTCTGAATCCTGACCCGCACTGACACTACCCCGTCATCCTCCACTGATGATGCACTCGCCAGCCGCTACTCAGAAGACCACGTTGGATCTGCATTATCATCATCATCACAGGTGACTTCCTCTTCCTGACAGTCTACATCCTCAAGCTGTGGGCTAGAAGCCACAGGCACTCCGAGGCATTGCTGACTGCTCGGTTTTTCTGCCAATGGACCAGCTTCCTTCTCCTCATTTGAGTGCTTCAGAGATTGGCGTCAGAGCAGACAAAATCATCCTCTTTGGACTCTTGATCTTTTGAAATGTCTTCTGACTCCAACCGCATTGTGTGATCAAACAGAACAACAGCAGCAGCAGCAGCATGAGGTCAGACAGTGGCACAATGACAGAGTGTGTAGGTCACAGCAGCAGCCACAGCAGCAGCATGAGGTCAGACAGTGGCACAATGACAGAGTGTGTAGGTCACGGCAGCAGCCACAGCAGCAGCATGAGGTCAGAGAGTGGCACAATGACATTCTGGAGGTGGCAAAAACAGGAGTAGGCCACAGAGTGGCACAATGACACAGTGTGTAGGTCATGGCAGCAGCCACAGCAGCAGCATGAGGTCAGACAGTGGCACAATGAAATTCTGGAGGTGTCACAACCAGGAGTATGCCACAGAGTGTGACAATGACAGAGTGTGTAGGTCATGTCAGCAGCCACAGCAGCAGCATGAGGTCAGACAGTGGCACAATGACACAGTGTGGAGGTGGCACAAACAGGAGTAGGCCACAGAGTGGCACAATGACAGAGAGTGGAGGTGACGGCAGGAGCAACAGCAGCAGCATGAGGTCAGACAGTGGCACAATGACATTCTGGAGGTGGCAAAAACTGTAGCAGGCCACAGAGTGGCACAATGACAGAGAGTGGAGGTGATGGCAGCAGCAGCATGAGGTCAAAGAATGGCACAATGACAGGGTGTGGAGGTGACCGCAGCAGCAACAACAGCAGCAGCATTAGGTCAGAGAGTGGCACAAAGACACAGTGTGCATGTCACGGCACCAGCAACAGCAGCAGCAGCATGAGGTCATAGAGTGGCACAATGACAGTGTGGAGGTGGGTGGCAATACCAGTCCCTGGTAAAGATGGTTGGTGGCAGATGGAGAAATTGTCAGCAGATGTTTGGCATCAGACGGGTGGCGGCATCAGAATAGTGGCTGAGGCAGGTAGTTTGAATCCAGACTCATTTCTCAAAGTTTGGGTGAGGCATCATGGCTGATGTAATCTGACGCCTAAGGCATTGGTGTGTGGAAATCCTGTCCGATCCATGCTTGATTAATCTTGACAAAGGTCAGTCCTTCCACATTTCCTTTGGACAAGCGGGTTCTCCTTGGGGTAACGATGGCCCCCACCACACTGAACACCCGCTCTGATGCCACATTACTGGCCAGGCAGGACAGCTTCTCCACTGCAAACTCAGAAAATTGTGGCCACATATCTATTTTGGCTGCCCAGTAGTCCAGCGGATCTTCTAACTGGGGTGGCAGAGTACTGTCTAAGTATGCCACCACCTGTTGGTTCAGGGATTGCTCCAGGTCCTGCTGTTGCTGCTGGCGACTGCCCTCCTCACTAGGCGGGTGAAGGAAGCTGCTCATCAGTGACTCCAGACTTAGGTTGCTGCTGATGGAGCTGGTACTGCTCCTACCCCCCCACATTCCCCCAGCAGCCGTGGCAGTAGTACGTGAGCGCTGAGGAACCCCCCTGTCAGAGGAGGGACGATGCCGCACATAGGCAGCGGCCAACTGATTACGGAGGATTTCCCCATAGTATTTGAGTTTGTCCTCCCTCTCAGCAGCTGGGGAAAAGGCTCCCATTTTGGACCGGTAGCGAGGGTCCAATAGAGTGGAGAGAAAGAAGTCATCCCTCTGCCGGATGGTGACTATTCGGCTGTAACTAGCCAGGCAAATCAGCATGCTGCCGGCCATCTGCACAAGTGACTCCGAGGGACTCCCTGCCTCCATCTCCACTATATACTGCCACGGTGATTGCCGATCATCTGCCTCGTCTTCCTCATCTCCAGCTACCTCCTCCAGCTGCTCCTGCTCCTCCTCTCCTGTCACCTGGGTAGAAAATCCACTCATTTCACCAGACAATGCTTCTGCTCCAATCTCCTCCTCCTCCAGTTCAGTCCCCACCGGACTCATGTGGCCGCGAGATGTAGTCCCCATGTCTCCAGTCTCCTGCCCAGACAGATTTTTCAGCATCTGTTCCAGGACATGAAGCAGTGGAATGACGTTATTCATCCCGTAGTCCTGGCGACTGAAAAATAACGTGGCCTCCTCGAATGGCCTCAGCAAACGGCAGATGTCACGCATGAGCCTGGATCATCAAAAAATCATTAATGGCCTTTCTCTGTTCATACAGTCCAACATGTGCAGGCTGGAATTCCAACGGGGGGAAACATCGCATATCAGCGTTTATTGGGAGAGGCCGTTCTGCCTGGATGAAGTGCATGCACAGTGTCCTGGCCATTTTCAGAATCTTCTGAAGATCGGTGGAAGATTTCAGGAACCTTTTCACAATCAGATTGAACACGTGCGCCATGCGGGGCGCATGGACCATCCCTCCTCGGTGCAGCGCAGACACCATGTTCCTCCCATTCTCCGTCACCATTGTTCCGATTTTCAGTTTGCGCGGAGAAAGCCAAACATCGATTTCTTGCTGCATGACGCGGAGCAGTTCCTCCCCTCTGTGACTTTGTTCGCCGAAGCAAGCCAGGTGTAGAACTGCGTGACACCGCTGTGCCCTACACATGTGGTATGACGGAGCAGTACTTGTGGAGGCTGAGATGGTGGTGGTGGTGGAGGAGGAGGAGGCGGACATTGACGCAGGAGCAGCAGTTTGAAAACGTGGAGGAGAAAGCGGCGTCTCCTGTCCAAGTTGTTGGTGTGGCAGGGCAGGAAGCACATTCACCCAGTGGGCCGTAAAGGACATGTACTGGTCCTGACCGTAGTTATAGCTCCTCACGTCCGCGCTGCCGTGCACCTTGGAACAAACCGATAAGCTCAAGGACTGGCCACCTTCTACATATTTGTGAAGTGCTGGTACTGCCTTTTTGGAAAAGAAATTACGGCTTGGAACTCTCCATCTCGGCTCGGCACAAGCCATTAGTTCTCTGAACGGTGCAGAGTCCACCATTTGGAAGGGGAGGGACTGCAGTACCAACAACTTGGACAGGAGCACGGTCAGCTTCTGCACCTTAGGATGGTTGGACACATACTGTTGTCTCTTTGCAATCGCCTCGTTGAATGACTGCTGGCGCCATGAGTAGCGAGGAGCAGGAGCATCTGGACCGGGAGATGATGTCTAAGAGAAACAGCTCCCTTCTGCAGAGGTGGTGGAGCCTTGACTGGCTGCAATGGCATGCGTGCCACTGGGTGCTGCTGCTGCGGCGGCAGGATGGACCACCACATCTGAGCCACGTTTCTCACAGGCTACCGGATGGTGACGCTGCATGTGATGACGCTGGGCCATGGTGCCAACGTTAACTCCTTCGCCACGCTTCACTTTCTGCCCACAGATTCTACATATACCCATATTCTGCTCCTCCGGTGTCTTAGCAAAGAACTGCCACACCGCTGAGTAGCTCGCTTTTACCGCCAACGCTCCGCACTAAGTGACTACTACCGCTGCGGCCTCGCTGAGCCCCTGTGCCGCTACTTTCTTGGACCTGCGAAGTGGGTTTTTTACCCCGTGGTCGCTTGGCTCCTGACCTCACACTGCTGCTACCCTGCTGACTCACGGCCACACAACCCACTTGCTAGCTGCGCCGCTGCCTGAGGCGCAAGCTGATGCCCTCTTCTCCTGACAATGATGAAGCCCTTGCTTCACCCGGTCGGCTACATCATCATCGATTTGTGTTTTATCGTCACTGCTGTCCTCATCACCGGTCTTGGTATGCAGAGGCTGACCCCTCACAACATGACCTCCCATGCCACTCTCCACATCTATACTTTGCTGCCTACTGCAAGAAGCATGGGACATTGTCCCCATTTCTTCGCTGCCATTTAGCTGCTGACTACCCTCCTCACATTGTTCATCCTCGCGGTTTAGTGGCGCTGAGCCCAGACCACATAGTAGATCTCTGGCTGAGGGAAGCGGATGGGACAGAGACGGGTTGAGGACAGGTGAGGGCCGCTAACCCGCTTCCGGGCCATGCCAACTAAGGGTTGTGTCTGACGTTCCCACCGACTCTTGGCTGGGGTTGTCAGATGTCATCTGGGAGGAAATGGATAACCTAGTCAACTAATCAAGACCCTTGGGTTGCTGAACAACACACGGCCGCTAGATGACAGCGGCAGTTCTGGCCTCACCGAGTGACCCCTGCTGCGACGTCCCCTTGCTGTGCTGCGACCTGTGCCTGCTGCAGGAATGTTTGGGCCACTGCCACTCGCAGGTGAAGAGCCTGCCACTTCTCTATCTGACATACTGTTTGTTCTAAAATGTACAGACTCTGTTTAATGAAGATATCTGTATATGATAAATACACACCCTGTATTTGACTCCAAATGAACCCACTAATAAGCTTGGTTAACCCTTGGATATAAATTGTGCTCCACAAATGGCCAGGAACAATTTACTTGTATGTACCGTTTATAAACACTGTGTATTTTACTGAATATAAAAGCACAAACAGACTTAATTAACCTTCGGATATGAATTATGCTACAGAATTTCTTCTTTGGTGGTGAAAAACAATGTGTCTTTTACTGAATACAACTGCAGATAAAAAATTAGTTAAACCTTGGATGTAAATTGTGCAAAAGAAATGTGCTGCCAACAATTACCAGCTTTGTAGCGTGTTAAAACGGCATTTATTTTACGGAACACAAAAACAGAAAAACTCGTAATTAACCTTCGGATATGAATTATGATACAGGCAAAATTTCTTCTTTGGCAGTGAAAAACAACCTTTCTTTTACTGAATACAACTGCAGAAAAATACTTAGTTGACCCTTGGACGTAAATTGTGCAAAAGAAATGTGCTGCCAACAATTATCAGCTTTGTAGCGTGTTAAAATGGCGTGTATTTTACGGAGCACAACAAGAGAAAAATTTGTAATTAACATTCGGATATGAATTATGCTACAGCCAAAATTTCTTCTTTGGCGTTGAAAAACACTGTTTCTTTTAGTGATCACAACAGCAAAACAATGCTTAATTAACCCCTGGATCTAAATTGTGCAAAAGAAATGAGCAACAAAAAATTAAGTGGTATTTGGATTGTAAAAACGCTGTTTCTTTAACTGAATACAACAGCAACAGGCTTAGATAACCCTGGGATATTCAATGCGCTCAAGAACTGAGCAGATAGCATTAAAATGTATATGCAGCTGTATTGGACGCACACTGGACTTCAGTTCCAATACCCCACAAAATCAGAATAAGAACGTAAGAGAAGCAGTCTCTAAGACAAGCTGTGACACCCCCCCAAAAATCACTGTATAAAAGTGTTCTGTAGTATGAGCTATCTTGAGCAGCAGCAGCAGCTTCCCTACACAGTACAGTGAAAGCCGTGTGAGCAGCCAGCGTCGCGCCGGGACTTATATAGTGCGGTGACGTCACATAATCCCGCCGGTCTCTGATTGACTTCATCTCTAAACATGTCATTAAGTCTAGGCCTTTCTTCCTCCCAGATTTCTTTGCCCCATGTAACACCATGTGCTTGCAGCCATTTTATTAATTAAAAACATGCTTCGTTCCCACGAATCACCCCAAACTTCGACTTCGTTCAGAATTGAAGTTTTCCTGAAATTCTAAACGAATTCCACTTCGTTAGAATCAATTCGCCCATCTCTAATTATTTGTATATTGGTTTGTGACATTTGGCCCATGTTTGCTTCAGGTTGGACTGATGATGATGACATTTGTGTCCGTGACTGAGAGGATGAGGAGGTAAAACCGCTGGATGCAGGGTGTGTTAAACACTGAAGAACAGATTGGCAATGCTCTTCATTACAGAGACTCAAAAGGAATAGACCAAGTGATGACATGCCCCGACGGTCCTGCGACTGACGATGTGCTCACTTGTGTGTTGTCAGGAGCATTGGAACGAGTGCCTTATCTCGTACCTCTAGCTCTATGTCCTATGCCACTCCGTGCTCGCTTACCACCTCTAGTTCTCTCCATGTTCAAAAGCTAAATATTATATATGTAATAAAAAAAGAGAGGATGTGTATTATATATATATATATATTTACAATTATTTTATATTATATATATATATATTATATCACAATAACGCACTGGTATATTTCAGCGTTATGTGGACTTAACCCCTTAAGGCATACAAAGAGACAAACCAGCTTCAGCAATCCGTAATGCATGGGCTGAGGTAAGATATATGCAGGTGCAGACCGGGCTTACTTAAAAAATTATCATATATTTATTCATTCTTCGTAAAAGTCAAAACATAGACATAAACATATGAATGAGAGACCCGTCACCTTTTGTGGTTTAGGTTAAATGGAGCTGAACCGCCTTTTTGACTTTATATGCTAACCCCTTAAGGACCCTGGACGTATGAGTACGTCCCAGGGTCACTAAAAGCCTATTCAGGGGAATCGCTGAGCGATCCCGCCAGACCGCCACCGGGTGTTAGCGGCTAATCGCAGCTAACACACAGCAGTCACAAATCAGACTGGCTGGGCCTCCCGCCCATGCTGTTTAACCCTTTAGATACCACGGCAAAGATGGCCACGCCATCTAAATGAATGAAGAACGGTGCTGCCTGACAATGGCAGCGGGGAGCCGTGTGAAGGCCTCCATTACTGCCATGTTCTCGTTTGCCCCACTTATTTTGCTACAAAACCCCACAGTTACAGGTTTGTTTTGATGCTACAAAATGCTTGATTATCCATCAAGGCAATGGGAACAAGAGCATCCAGGAGTTTAGTATTTTTCTTCTCTTCTATTTTTCACGCCCTGATGGACAAATGAGCATTTTGTAGCATCAGAACACCCCTTTAAGGATTGTCCTGGCTTACACTCTTTCAGTTGGAGCTCACATTGCACACTTATTCTGTCCAGTTGCTATCCAGCCTCAGGACCATATAAGTAGCTGCCTGTCTTTACTGCAGATGAGCAAGCCAAAACTCAATGACCAAGTCCACAACTACTGGACTGGACTTATAACATTTTTAAACCATCCCTTAGTTCACTCGCTCCCTTTCCTTTTAAACATCTTAATGTTTACAGTTTTACTGCTAGATCTCTAACTTCCAATTCTTTGTAACAGGTCCCAGTCTCTACCTGCTCTGAACAGTGTCCTCCTGGTTACAAAAGAACTATAAAGCAAGGAATACATAAATGCTGCTATGAATGTCTACAATGCTCAGAGGGAGAAATATCCAATGGAGCAGGTAAAAAGTCTTGACATAACCTTTTCTCTTCTAATTTTGATGAAATTGTAATTGGAGGCAACAACTGCTATATTACCAGTTTCCATAATTGTAGTTATTTTGTAAGTAAGTAAAACATGTTTTACATGAAAAAAAAAAAAAACATCTGTTCATTCATCTGGTTTTATTAGTAGGGGCTACTTAGTGGTTTTCCTTTACTATCATTCAAGACTTAATTTTGAGCAAAGCTTGGCTTTTCCTCAGGTTTACTCTTGCCTATTCATTTTGCAGACAGGTTCATGCCACAATGTCCCCCCTTTTTTTTTAAAAAAAAGGGGGCCCCCCCCCAAAAAAAAAGGGGCCCCGAAAAAGGGGGGCCCCCGGGGGGGGCCCCCCGGGTTTCCCTTTTCCCCCCCCAAAAAAAACCCCAAAATTTTTTTTCCCCCCCAAAACCCCTTTTTGGGGGGGGGAAAAAAACCAAAATTTTTTAAAAAACCCCCCTTTTTTTTAAAAAAAAAAAATTTTTTGGGGACGGGGGGCCCCTTTTAAAGGGTTTTTTTTCCCTTTTTTTAACCCCCCAAAAAACCCCCCCTTTTGGTTTTAAAATTTTAAAAAATTTTTTTTTTAAAAAAACAAAAACCCGGAAATTTTTTTCCCCCCCTTTTTTTTTTAAAAAACCCCTTTCCCCCTTTTTTTTCCAAAAAAACCCCTTTTTTTGTTTTCCTTTAAAAATTTAATTTAAAATTTTTTTAAAAACTCCCCCTAACCCCCCCTTTTTAAAAAAAATTTCCAAAAAAAGGGGAAAAAAAACCCCCAAAAAAAAAATGGAAAAAAATTTTAAAAAAACCCCCCTTTTTCCCTTTTTTTTTAAAAAAAACCTTTTTTTTTCCAAATTTTAATTTTTTTAAAAAAAATTTTTTAAAAAAAAAAAAGGGGTTTTAAAAAATTTTTTTTAAAAAAAGGGTTTTTTTTTTTAAAAATTTAAACTTTAAAAAAAAATTTTTTTTTTTTAAAAAAAATTTTTTTTTTTTAAAAGGGGTTTTTGGGGCCAAAGGGAAAACCCCCCTTTTTTTAAAAATTTTTTGTAAAAAAAACCCTTTTTAAAAAAAAAAAACCTTTTTATTCCCTTTTTTTTTTGTTTTTTTTTTTTTTTTTAATTTAACAAAATAAAAATTTTTTTAAAAAAAACTTTCCCCCTTTTTTTTTTTTTTTTTTGGGTTTGGGGAAAACCCCCAAAAAAAAGGGTTTTTTTTAACAAATTTTTAAAAATTTTTAAAGGCCAAAAATAAACCCCCCTTTTTTTTTTTTTGGGGGGGGTTTTTTGGGGGGAAAAATTTAAAAAAAAAAATTTTTTGGGTTTTTCCCCTTTTTTTTGGTTTTTTTTTGTTAATTTTTTCCCCCCCAAAAACCCCCTTTTCCTTTTAAATTTTTTTTTTCCCTTTCCCTTTTTAAAAAATTTTTAAAAATTTTTTAAATTTTTTTTTAAAAAAAAAAAAAGGAAATTTCCGGAAAAAATTTTTGGGGAAAATTACCCGGGTTTTTTTCTGGGTTTTTTTCCCCTTTTTCCCCCAAAAAGGGGTTTTGGGCCCCCCCCCAAAAAAAACCCAAAAAATAAAATTTTTTTTTGGGGGAAAAACCCCCTTTTAATTTTGGGAAAGGGGATTTAATTTAAATTTTTTTTTTCCCCTTTAAAAAAAAAAAAAATTTTAAAAAAAAAACCCCCCCTTTTTTCTTTTTTTCCCGGGGTTTTTTTCCCCCCCCAAAAAAAAAATTTTTTTTAAAAATTTTTTTTTGGGCCCAAACCTTAAAATTTTTTTTTTTTCCCCCAAATTTTTTTTGGGGGTTTTTTTAAAAAAACCCCCCCCCCTTTAAAAAAAATTTTTTTTTTGGGAAAAAAAATTAAAAAATTTTTTAAAAATGGGCCGCCTTTTTGGGGGGTTTAAAACCCAAAAAATTTTCCCCGGGGCCCCCCCCCCAAAAAAAAAAGGGGGGCAAAACCAAAAAAGGGGGGCCCCCCCAAATTTTAAAAACCCGGGGGGTTTTGGAAAACCAAAAAAAATTTCCGGGGGGGAAAAAAAAAAAAAATTTTTCCCCCGGGGGGGGGGGTTGGGGAAAAAAAATTTTTGGTTTCCCCAAACCCCCGGCCCCTTTTTTCCTTTCCCAAAAAATGCCCCCCGGGAAAAAATAAAAAAAAAAAAAAAGGAAAAAAAAAAAAAAACCCAAAAAAAAAAAAAAAAAACCCAAAAAAAACCCCCCAAAAAAACAAAAAAAAGGGGAAAAAAAACCTTTGGGGGGTTTTTTTCCCCCCCCCCAAAAAAAAAGGGGGGGGCCCCCCCGGGGAAAAAAAAATTTAAAAAAAAAAAATTTTTTAAAAACCCCAAAAAAAAAACCCGGGCCCCTTTTCCCCGGGGAAAAAAAAAAAAACCCCCCCCAAAAAAAAAAAGGCCGGGGGGGAAGGCCGGGGCCCCCCCAAAAAAATTTTTTTAAAAAAAAAAAAGGCCAAATTTTAAAAAAAAAACGGGCCCAAAAAAAAAAAAACCCCCCAAAAAAAAGGGGGGGAAAAATTAAAGGGGAAAAATTAAAAAAAAAACCCCCCTTTTAAAAAAATTTAAAAAAGGGGGGAAAAAAAAAAACACCCCCAAAAAACCCGGAAAAAATAAAACCCCCCCAACCCCCCAAAAAAAAAAAAAAGGAAGGGGAAAATTTAAAAAAAAAAAACCCCTTTTAAAAAAAAATTTTTTTTTGGGGGGAAAAAAATTTAAAAAAAAAAAAAAAAAAGGGGGTGAAAAATTTAAACCAAAAAAAAATTTTTTTTTTTGGGGGCCCAAAAAAAAATTTAAAGGGGCCCCAAAACCCCTTTTTTAAAAAAAAAAAAAACCCAAAAAAAGGGGATCCCGGGGGGAAAAAACCCCCCCTTTTTTTTTTTGGGCCCCCCCCGGGATTTTTTCCCCCCCCCCCCTTTTTTTTTTTAAGTTTAAAATTTTTTCCTTTTTCCCGGGGAAAAAATTTTCCCCCCCCCGGGGGCCCCCCCATTTTTTGGGGGGGCCCCCCCCCCAAAAAAAAAATTTAAAAAAAAAATTTT
This sequence comes from Phyllomedusa bahiana, assembly GCA_025379985.1. NCBI lineage: Eukaryota > Metazoa > Chordata > Amphibia > Anura > Hylidae > Phyllomedusa > Phyllomedusa bahiana. The sequence continues at coordinate 19,037 of JAODAL010029260.1, forward strand.
TAAAAACCCCTTTTCCCCCAAAAAAAAAGGGGGGGGTTTAAAAAAAAAAATTTTTTTTGGGGGGGTTTTTTTCCCCCCCCTTTTTTTTCCATTTTAAAAAAAAAGGAAAATTTAAAAAAAAAGGGGGCTTTAAAGGGGGGGGTTTTTTTTTCCCCCCTTTTTCCCCGGGAAAAGGGGGGTTTGGGGAAAACCCCAAAAAAACCCCCCCCACAAAAAAAAAACAAAAAACCCTTTTTTTTGGGGTTTTCCCCCCCCTTTTTTGGGGGGGAAAAATTTTAAAAACCTTTTAAAAAAAAAACCCCCCCAAAAACCCCCCCGGGGGCCCCGGGGGGGCCCCCCAAAGGGCCCCCAAAAAAAAAAAAAAAATTTTTCCCCCGGGGGGGTTTTTTTTTTCTCCATTTTTTTAAAATTTGGGTTTTTTTCCCCTTAAAATTTTTTTCCCCCAAAAACCCCCCTTTTTTTCCCGGGAAAAAAACTTTTAAAAAAAAAATTTTTAATTTTCCCCCCTTTTTGTTCCCCCCCCTTTTTCCCCCCCTTTTGGGGGGGAAAAAAATTTTTTAAATTTTTAAATTTTTTTTTAAAAAAAAAAAAAAATTTTTTTTTTTCCCTTTTTTGAAATTTTTTTTTTTTAATTTCCCCCTTTTTGGGGGCCCAAAAACCCCTTTTTAAAAATTTAAAAAAAAAAAAGGTTTTTTTTGGTTTTTTTTTAAAAAAATTTTTTTCCCTTTTTCCCATTTTTTCCCCAAAATTTTTTCCGAAAACCCCTTTTTTTTTAAAAAAAAAATTTTTTTTTTGGGGGGCCCCCCCGGGGCCCCGGGGGGGTTTTCCCCCTTTTTTTGGGGTTTTTAATTAAAAATTTTTTTTTTTTGGTTTTTTAAAATTTTTTTAAAAAAAAATTTTTTAAAAATTTTTTTTGGGGGGCCCCCCCCCCCTTTTTTTGGGGTTTTTTTTTTTTCCTTAACCCCCCCCTTTTTTTTTTTTTCCATTGGGGAAAAATTTTTTTTTTTCCCCTTTTAAAAATTTTTTTGGGAAAAGGAAAAAATTTTTTTTGGGGGGGGGGTCCCCAACAAAAAAAAAACGGGAATTTAATTTGGGGGGGAAGGGGGGAAGGGGAAAAGGGAAAAAATTTTTTTAAAAAAAAAAAAAAAATTTTGGGGGGGTTTTTTTTTTTTAAACCCTTTTTTTTTTTTTAAAAAATTTTTTTTTTTAAAAAAAAATTTTTTTTTTAAAAGGGGCCCCAAATTTTTTTCCCCCTTTTTCCCCCCCCCAAAAATTTTTTAAAAAAAGCCCCTTTTTTGGGGGGGGGGGGGGCCCCCCGGGGCCAAACCCCCCAAAATTTTTTGGAAAGGGGGAATTTTTTTAAAAGGGGGGGGTTTTTTGGGGGAAAAATTTTGGGGTTTTTCCCCCCCAAACCGGGGGGGGGCCCCCAAAAAGGGGGCCCGGGGTTTTTTTGGGGGGGGGGGGGGGGGGGGGGAAAAAACCCCCCCCCCGGGGGGGGCCCCGGGGGCCCCCCCAAACCCCCCCCCCCCCTTTTTGGGGGGGACCTTGGAAAAAGGTTTTTTTTTTTGGGGGGGGGCCCCCCCCTTTTTTAAAAAAACCCCCCCCAAAAAAAACCCCCCCCCTTAAAAAAGGGGCCAACCCCGGGGGAAAAAAAACCCCAAAAAAACCCGGGGGGGGCCCCCCCCCTTCCCCCGGGGAAAAGGAACCCCAAAGGGGGGCCCCTTTTTGGGGGGGGTAACCCCAAAAAAAACCCCCCCCCCCGGGGGGGGGGGGAAGGGGGGCCCCCCCCCGTGGGGGGGGCCCCCCCCCCCCGGGAAGGGGGGTTTTTAAAATTTTTGGGCAACCCCAAAAAGCCGGAACCCCTTTTTTGGGGGGGGTTTTTTTTCCCCCCCCCCCCCCCTTTTCCCCCAAAAATTTTCCGGGAAAAAAAAATTTTTTTCCCCCCTTTCCCTTTCCCCCGGGCCCCCCCCTTTTTTTTTTCCCCCCCTAAAAACCCAAAAATTTTTTTGGGCCCCCAGGGAAAAGGGGGGAAAAAAAAAATTTTTTTTGGGGAAACCAAAAGGGGGCCCCCCCCCCGGGGGGGGGGAAAAAAAGGGGCCCCCCCAAAAAAAACCCCCCCCAAAAAAACCCTTTTTTAAAAACCCCCCCTAAAACCCCTTTTGGGAAAACCCCTTCCCCCCCCGGGGTGGCCCCCCCCTTTTTGTTTTTTTTTCCCCCCCCCAAATTTTGGGGGTCCCCTTTTTGGGGCCCCGGGCCCCAAAAAAACAATTTTTTAAAAAAATTTTGGTAAAAATTCCCCTTTTTTTTTTTTTGGGCCCGGGAAAAGGGTTTTTCCCCTTTTTAAAATTGCCCCCCGGGAAAAATTTTTTTTTCCCCTTTAAAAAAAAAAAAAAGGGAAACAACCCCAAAAGGGGGGGGTTTTAAAAAAAAAAAAAATTTTTTAAAAAAAAATTTTTTTTTTAAAAAAAAAAAGGGGGTTTTGGGGTTTTTTTTTGAGAAACCCCCCAAAAATTTTTTTTTAAAGGGGGTTTTTCCCCCAAAAGGAAAAAAAAATTTTTTTTCCCAAAAAAATTTTTTCCCCGGGGGTTTTAAAAAAAAATTTTTTTGGGGGCCCCCCCAAAACCCCCCCAACCCCCCCAAAATTTTAAAAAAAAAAAAGGGTTTTTAAAAAAAAACCCTTTTTTGGGGGAAAAAAAAAAGGGGTTTTAAAAGGGGGGAAATTTAAAAAGGAAAATTTTTTTGGGGTTTTTTAAAAAAAAAAAATTTTTGGGGGCCCAACCCAAAAAAACCCCCCCCAAATTTCCCCAAAAAAATTCCCCAAAAATTTCCCCCCCCAACCCCCGAAAATTTTTAAAAGGGGGGAAAAAAACCCCCCCCTTTTTTTTTTGGGGGTTTTCCCCCCCCCCTTGGGAAATGGGGAAAATTTTTAAAAAAAATTTTTCCCCCCAAAAAGGCCCCGGGGTTTTTTGGGGGGAAAAAATTTTTGGGGGCCCCCCCCCAAAAAAAAAAAAAATTTTTTTTTCCCCCTTTTTTTTTTTTAAAAAAAATTTTTTGGGGGAATTTTTTGGGTTTTTGGGGTTTTTAAAAAAAATTTTTTTTTTTAAAAATTTCCCTTAAAAAAAAAGGGGGGCCCCAAACCCCTTTTTTGGGGCCCCCCCAAACCCCAAAAAAATTTTTTTTTTTCCCCCCCCCCAAAAAAAAGGGGGGCCCCCAAAAAAATTTTTTTTTTTTTTGGGCCCCCCAAAAAAAAAACCCCCCCTTTTTGGGGGTTTTTTTTCCCCCCCCCAAAAAAAAAAAAGGTTTTTAAAAAAAAAATTTTTAAAGGGCCCCCGCCATTTGGGGGGGGGGGGGCCTTTTTAAAAAAAATTCCCGGGGGGGGGGGGCCCTTTTTTAAGGTTCCCCCCCGGAAAAAAGGGGGAAAAAGGGGGGGGGGAAAAAAAAAAAAAAATTTTTTCCCGGGTTTTAAAAAAACCCCCAAAATTTTAAAAAAAAGGGGGGTGTTTGGGAAAAAAAAATTTTTTTTTTTTCCCCCCCCCCAAAAAAAAAAAAAAAAATTTTTTAAAAAAACCTTGAAAAAAAAAAAAAAAGTTTTTTTTTAAAAAAAAAAACCGGGGGGAAAAAATTTTTGGAAAAAGGGGGCCCCCCACCCAACCCCCCCCCCAAAAAAAAAAAAAAAAAATTTTTAAAAAAAAATTTTTTTTTTTTGGGGGGGGGTGGAAAACCAAAAATTTTTAAAGGGGGGAAAAAAAAAAAATTTTTGGGCCCCTTTTTTTTTAAAAATTTTAAAAAAACCCCGGAAAAACCCCCCCCCCCTTTTTAAAAAAAAAAACCCCTTTTGGGCCCCTTTTAAACCCCCTTTCCCAAAAAGGGGTTTTTTACCCCTTTTCCCCAAAAAAAAAATTTAAAGGGGGGAAAAACCCCCTTTTTTTAAAAAAAATTTTTTTTAAAAAGTCATAAGGCGGACAAAGTGTTATAGATTTGTCCATAGTAACTCTGAAATTACTACATGCATACTGGTCTGATAAAGTCGTTTACAGAATTGCATTTTTTGTGGCCCGAAACATTGGGCCTGCAAAGATGGTCACCACAGGCCAAACACCTGTTATGGGCTGTAAAGCTCAGGTGGGTGCCAGCGACCCCTGTAGTCATGCAAGGATATTGCAGGGAAAAACGGAAACAGGCCATGAAGAGGGTCTTCCCACTGCTGTCAGTCATGTGTATGGAGGGACGAGCGAGTCCTCAGACATTAGAAACTCACCTGGTAAGGAGGCGGAGGTCATCGGCAGGGCTTTCCTTGAGGTTGCGATTGTCAGTAGTAACCCTGTGAATGGCAGCATGTGGGCTGAAGGTGGTGACATCCTTGCAGCAGAGTGTACATACGTCGTGCCACCTGTAGTAAGTGGCAGTGAACTGTCTGTGGCCAGTTATGAGATGAGCGCATGGTATGAGCTGTTTTTGGAAAATTTAGTCTCTGCCCCTGATGATGTAGCGGGGATGTTGCCCATAGCAACAGGTACCAAAGAGGAAAAGGGAAATGTGGAATGTATGGATGACTCTGATGCTGTCCAACAGAAATCAGGAGGTATGTCTCTGGGCTAATGGAACAGGTGGGGGGAAGAGGGATTTCCCGGAGAAAAGTGGCGTGCTTCCCCAGAGAACCCAAGCGCAATATAAGCTGTGTGAGTCAGATTCCCTCTATTGGAGTTTTGATCCTGGAGGAAGGTTGTTCGAGGTGAGAAAGACCTACGGCCTTATTCAGAGGGGGAGGGTATGTGACAGGGCAACTACAGGTAGTTACCTATTTCTGCCACTAGATGGAGTTATACCCGAGTTCTCTATGCGACATGCCACCAAGGATACCTGGCCTTGGTGGGATAAGAGCCAACCGCATGTATTGTCAGCCTCACTAAGTGGTTGGCAATGGGGTAGTTTTAGTGTGACTTTTCAGCCGTTCCTGGGTCGGCTCTTATTGGGAGTAGACAATGTTTGGTGGGCGTCTACTCCCCAAAGGTCCAGGCCAGCATTTGGATAGGCTCGGTTTTCCTTAAAAGGCTTGGGCCTTCAGGTATACAGGGGTTTTGGTTCGCTTCCTGGAAGTGGAGCGACGAAGAGCTGAGGAGAGGCTCTTACCCCAAGGCTTGAGGCCAGCAGGGGGTGACCCTGAAAGCCCTTTAAACCAGTGGAGACTGGGTTAAATGGACTATGTCTGACTGGACATTAGGTCCAGACCCTAGTAGAGAGGGGACGCTACATGTGTAGTTAGTGGCCAAACGGCCAGGGTTTTGTTTCCCCGTTTTTCTGTACAACGGGTGTGCTGTGCTCAAGAAATAAAGCTGCTGGAGGGCCCGACTGAAAGAAACCCCCCGGTGTCCAAGTGCCCTTGTGAAAGTGCCAAAACCCTTCTACCAAGGACGGGGGGTCCAAAGCGGGTATCCCCTGGGGCGACCCAAGATGGCGGCCGGAGGCATGTGAGTTGTCACAATAAATATTTATATATTAGCTGAAATCAAGGAGGTTTGCAAAATGATTAATGATATTCCACCTGCTTTAGTGGGTTATTTGGAAGATGGGATACAATCATTGCAAATTTATTTGTAGCCCTTGAAGTTATAATATTAGTCGTTATGGTTATGGTATTTTGTTGTTTACCTCTTCTGCACAGTATAATCACTGAAACTATAAACAATCAAGAAAATTATAATACTTTGGAGACCACAACTTAAAAAAAAATCAATAAAAAATTCATTGATTTTTGAGAGATGAAGGGGTTATGGAGATCTGAAATCCATTCATGAAATAGCAGGGTTTTGAATGAAGACCAATCCTCTTTATTGGAGGGGACAGCACCCCCCTTTCCACCTCTTCTCAACCCTTTTAGTCCGACGATCAATTAAGATCTCGGGAAGTCCCGGGCAGGGGAGGACCCCCCTCCGCCTGCTTCCGGTCCCTGCTGCACATATGGTCGGGGATCTTTTACCAGAGGGGAAATCCCTTCCCCGGGGTCATCTGGATGTCATCAGCCCACGATCTTGGGCATGATCATGACTTTGTCAGGGGCGACAAGCACACCGCACAACCTGTGTATGCCTTTCCCTTTAAACAGAATCCAAGTTGCTTTTATAAATCCCGTATGGGGAAAGGTAAAAAAAAAAGTGTAAAAAAGAAAAAAAGTGAAACACAAAAAATAAAATCTAGACAAGTACACCGCCCTTTCCCCTAAAAAAAAAAAAAGCAAAAATAAATTAAGTACACATTTTTGGTATCGCTGTTAAAAAAAATAAATAAATCAAAGAATTCATCCCTCCGCACATAAAATGGAATAAAAAGTGATAAAAAACTCATATAAATGCCAAAGTTGTACTAATTGTACCAAACGTCAGTTCATCTCTCAAAAAAAGTCCTTACACAGCTCTGTATACCGAAAATAAAAAAGTTATGGATCTCAGAAGATAGCGATGCATAAATATTAATCTACACAATGAAAACTTTTTTTTTTTTAAAGTACTTCAACATAAAAACAAATATATAAATTAGGCATCATCATAATCGTACGACCCAGAGAGTAAAGCAAACTTGTCATGAATACTGCACAGTGAGCGCTGTTAAAAATAAAAAAACACTACTAGGATTGCAGTATTTTCATCACCCTGACTTCCAAAAAACGGATTTAAAACTGATCAAAAAGTCTTGTTCCCCAAAAAAATTATACCAATAAAACGTCAGCTCATCCTGCAAAAAACAAGCCTGTACACAGCTCCATACACAGAAAAATAAAAAAAGTTATGGCTCTCAGACTGCGGCGATGTAAAAACGTGTTTTCCTTTTGGAATAAAAGTGTTTTTATTGTGTAAAAGCAGTAAAACATAAAAAAAACCACAAATTTTATATCACTGTAATCGTATCGACCTGCTGAATAATACTAGCATGTCATTTATACCACACGGTGAGCGTGGTAAAAAATAAACAACACTACCAGGATTGCTGTATTTTGTTCACAATGTATCAGAAAAACCTTAATAAAAAGTGATCAAAGTGTCACATGCCCCCCATAATGGTACTAATAAAAACGTCAACTCATCCCACAAAAACAAGCCCATAATCAGCTCTGTTTACAGAATAATGAAAACGTTATGGCTGTCAGAAAAGGACAACATAAAAACACAATATTTTATTGACCTGTTTCTAGAGTGTAAAAGTAATAAGACATAAAAACCTATATAAAATTTATATCATTGTAATTTTACCGACCACCATAGTAAAGTTATCCTGTCATTTATCCCTTACGGCGAACACTGTAAAAATGAAGCCCAAAAAACAATGGCGGAATTGCGTTTTTTCCCCCCATTTTTATAGCCCAATACTAAAAAATACTATCGAACACCTGTGCACCCAAAATGCACAATAAACCCCTAGATGAGATCCCTGAGGGGTGTTGAAACCAAAGTGGGGCGACTTCTGGAATGTTTCACCTGTTCTGGTACTTTGGGGGCTTTGTAAATGCGACATGGCCCCACCAAAATCTGCGTTCCAAAAGCCAAATAGCACTCCCTCCCTTGTACATCCTGACTTGTGCCCAAACAGCAATTTACACCTACATGTAGGGTATTGCCTAACTTGGAAGAAATTGCATAACAAAATTTGAGGTGCTTTTTTTTCCAGAATTCCTTGTAAAAATTCAACATTTTCAGCTAAAATTGCAGATTGTTGGAAAAAAAAATAATTTTCATTTTCCAAGTCTAACGCTAAACAAATTTGTGAAACACCTGTGGGGTGTTTTTTTTTAGGGGTGTTTATTAAGTTTCAGCGCCTTAGAGCATTCACAAACCTGAAATGGTGCCCAAATAAAATCGTAATTAAAATGAGACCCGAGAGTCTGGTAGGTGCTCCTCCTACTTTGGAGCTTGTGGTTGAGCCAAATAACGCACTACGGCTACATATGGGATATCTCTGAAAACGTCAGAATCTGCGGAATCAAAATTAAGTTGCATTTCCCTGATCACATCTACTGTGTTCTTGTGAATAATGGATAAAAATTGAAAATCTGCAAAAAAAAGGGAAATTTTGAAATTTCATCTCTACTTTGCTTTAATTCCTTTGAAACACCTAATGGGTTAATTAACTTGCTAAATGCTGTTTTGAATACTTTAAGGGGTGTAGTTTCTTAGATGAAATAATTTATGGGGGTATCTGACATATAGGGCAATCAAAATCCCTTTAGACTTGGAGTGGTCCCTAAAAAAATGTATATTGGACATTTTCTGGAAAATTTGAAAATTACTACTACATTTCTAAGCCCCCTAATGTCGTAAAAAAATACATTTAAATAAATTATGCCAACCTACAGTAGACATATGGTAGATGCTAGTTATTATAAACTATTTTGAGTGGAATAACTATCTGTCTTACATGCGGAAATTTTTGAAGTTTTAAAATGGTAAATTTTTCAAATTTTTCACGAAACTTTGATATTTTTCACAAATAAACAAGGACTTTATGGACCAAAATTTCATACTAAATTAAAGCACAATGTGTCACGAGAAAATAATCTCTGAATCACATGGATAGGTTAAAGTTTCAAAAAGTTATTCTCACATAAAGTGACACATGTCAGATTTAAAAAATGGGGCTCTGTCAGGAAGGTCAAAACTGTCTCCGGCAGTAAGGGGTTAATAATGACTGTTTGATTTTCCAGTTGATATGCTGCAATTTAATTAGAATTAATGCAAAACAGAGATTAATTAATGTTAACTGCTTAACATCGTTATCATCATTACTTATTATTAGAGATAGGTGAATTTCTCAAAAATTGTATTTGTCAGGTTCGCCGAATTTTCCGCAAAGAATCGTTTTGACCCAAATATATTTGCAGTGAATTGCATTAAGAAACAGCTATTTCCGGGTTTGCAGAGAGCCTGTGGGGTGTTGTAGAACATTGTACCATACCAAATATCCCATAGGGAGTGTGTTTGGTCTTGATACAATGCTGTGATTTAGTATGAAAACGCAGATGACAGCCGCCGCTCTTAGAACCCGCTTCACAGTTTCCCTTCTCTGGACAGTTACAGGGCAAAACTGACCAAAATAACTGAAGTGGAATAACCTGACAAATTAATGTCATCACCATCTGGAAAGAACAGAGCTGAAGTCCAAGATCCTACTAAAATAATAATAATAATCTTTATTTATATAGCGCCAACATATTCCCCAGCACTTTACAATATAGAGAGTATAAGCACAGATAAACCAGACATTACATTATAAAAAAGCTACGTACAAATCAGACACGAGATGTGAGGGTCCTGCTCGCAAGAGCTTACAATCTATTAGGGTGTATGGTGAAACAAAGGGTGAGAAGTGTTTGGGTTTATAATGGTCCAGCCATTTACATAAATATGGAGTAGATAAATAAAAAATGGATGAACCTCCATCCCAACCATACATCTATATACAGAAAGTCCTGTGGTCCAAAGTGCAAGAGTGACGAATGTGTGACAGAAAATTTTGGGGGTTTTACAATTAGGGATCTTGTAGGCTTGTCTAAGAAATGATTTCAGATGCACTAAAACTGTGCGGGTTTGAGTGTGCCTGATCACATGGTAACAAAGAAAGCAATAGTAAGGATTCCTGGAGAAAGGGACATTTGCAGCTTAGGAAGGGGAAATCACAGCAGGCGTCACCCCCATGAGGCAACAGCTTTCGGTGTCATGTAGCAGCCGTGTGTTGACCACACACTAGGTCATCCACTTTCTCCCAGATGACACCTGATAACCCCGGTAAAGAGTCGGTGCATCCGTAAGAAACAACCTTTAGCTGGCATTGCCCGGGAGCAGGTCAGGGGCACTCACCTGTCCTCAACCCACCTATGTCCTGTTCGGTTCCCACAGCCAGAGAACTACTATGTACTTTGGGCACTGTGCCACTATACAGTGAGGACAGGACTATTTGAGGACAGTGGGCAGCAAAGAGGTGGGGAAGACATCCGCTGCTTCTTGCAGAAGTGGGCAAGTAGTGATGAGGAGAATGCCATGGGGGGTTATGTTGCAAGTGGTCAGGCTCTGTACAGCAAGACCGTTGAGGACAGCGGTGACAGGCAAACACTAATCGATGTAGCCAATCGCACTTGGAAGCCAGGTGAAGCAAGCAAGGCTGGGACAAGGTATTCTGGTGCCCTAGTAAAACAAGGCATAAAGTGCCCCGCAAATGGAAAATTCAGCCCACTTCATGTCTCCTTGCACCGTTTTTCTGCCTGGGATGAAACGGTGCCCTATTTGGTCACCTAACTTCGACTATCTGTCGTCCCAGCTCTGGAAGTAAGGGCTTCATCATCATAATTGGGAGAATAGATCAGCAGCTTGTGCATCAGGTAGTGGCACAGCCGGCAAGTCGGTAGTGTGGCCAGGAGTCAGCAGGGTGGCAGCAATGCGAGATCGGGAGCCAAATGGCCACGATTTAGACCACCCACTTTGCAGGTGTCAGAATGTAGCAGTACAGGGGCTCACCGGGTCAGCGAAGGTAACAGTCAGTCAGTGCGCAGCATTGGTGGTAAAATCACATACTCGGCAGTGTGGCAGTTTTTTGACAAGACACCAGAGGAGGCGAACATGACTATATGTAGAATCTGTGGGCAGAAAGTAAAGTGTGGCCAGGGACCTAACGTTGGCACCACATCCATGCGTCAACATATGCAGCGAATTATAACACTTTGGAGACCCCTTATTGGAGAGGACAGCACCCCCCCCCCTTCCACCTCTTCTAATACTCTTTGTAGTCTCTTAGAACTTGGAATAAAAAGGGGGTAATTGTCAGAGAATATGTACAGTTAATGGGAATTTGTCATAAAAAAATTGCTTATTGTTTAATGCTTTTAAATTAAGAACTTTTTGTAAGAATTTTAGGTTTTTTTTAATTTTCCATATGACTTTCAATTTTTTTTTTTAAAATTCGTAAGTCCTGAAGTTTTCCCTTTGGCCACTAGGCTCAATAATAATCTGACACTTCCTGTTCTGTAGAAAAAAACATTTCCAGTAGTCTACTCATAATCAGCACAAGCAGGGTCAAACTGACACCAATGTGAATAGATAACACAGGTTCCACCAGTCACAATACTAAATAGTCACAGTTCACCCTCTATCCCTAACTGCACATTAACTTCTTCCCAGGCCACAGAGCATGCCAAGAAAACTCAACTATAGAAGTTAATGGGCCTGGTCCTGTTCACAGAAATTTATGTACATGAACCTGCTGTAAAGCATTTCTCTAAATGCTGCTAAAACCGGTGCAGGAAAGAAAGCTTTCCCCACAATCACATAGAAACAACTGAATTTAGAAATCTACAATCAGAAAATAAAAATGGTTAAGAAGAAAAAAAATGTGTATAAATATGTATCAGTGTCTAATTTAAATTACTACCAAAAAAATGGCAACAAATTCCCTTTAAGTGATTATTCTATTATTCTCCAAGTTTTAAATGTTCATAATTTCTAGCATTTAGGAATTTAATGCTGACCTTGCTCTGTGAATGCTTAGCCTTGACGTAGTTATAGATATAAAAAACATTTCTTAGTTTTCAGTCTTAAATTAAATTGTTCATTATTTCCAACAGACACATTATATTTATCTAAAGTCTTTAGCCCAACTATTTTCTTGTTGGTTGGCTTTTGTCTCTTCTTCGGTAGATGGCATGGGATTATACATTAAACCTTTAGTAGACAGCATGGGTTTATATATTACACAGTAACTAGATGGTATAAGATTACATGAAGTATTGTGGGCACCTATATCTACAATGGTGGTTTGCAACACATGGATTTCCTTATTCACTGGTCTAGTCCACCTCCTCCAGGCAACTTTTTCCCCCACCGACACAGACTGCCCCCTGTCTAACCTATCTACACCTGCATTTTCTAGATTGTCCTCCCTCCTCATCTCTAGTTTATATACTCCCGCACAACTTCTAGAATTCTCTAGTGATTTGATGTGCAGTGCACATCAAGTTCATACAGCTGTATATTTAAAAAAAATTCAGCTGTAAGACTTGCAAATCCAGCTGTTGGCAACAGTAGAATACAATTTGTAGAAGCAGCAGGCACAGGAACTTCAGACATGAGATGTAGTGTAGTTTAAATGTGTATTTCACATTGTCAAGAAGATGTGCTACAGTTTACTAGTCAGTGGCAACAAAATGGTCAGAGATCCAGGTATGGTTAATTTTTTATTAATGTTAAGCGATCCACATTGTCAGGGGAAAGACAGATACGTTTGTCATAAAGTAATTGTTATTATTATGATTATCATTTATTTTGATAATCTTGATTCCAGGGCGCTGTACATGTCAGGCGGGTACATAAATAACATTGGTCAAACAATTACAAAGTGACAATAAGTAACTAACAACTGGTACAGAGGGAGAGAGGTCCCTGCCCGTGAGGGTTTACAATCTACAGGGAAGAACGGAAGAGACAGAAGGTGAGGGGCAGACATGTTTGTGGGGTGAAGCAGTGCAACATGGTTAATGTTGGTTATAGGCAATCCTGAAGAGGTAGGTTTTCAGGTTATGTTTGAGGCTAGCGAAAGATGGGGAGACTCTGAGGTGTTGAAGCAGTGAGTTTCAAAGTGTGGGGGAAGCACGAGAGAAGTCTTGGAGACGGTTATGTGAGGAGGTCATAAAAGGAGAGCAGAGAAATATGTCCTGTGAGGAGCGGAGGTTGCGTGAGGGGAGGTATTTAGAGATTAAGACAGAGATATATGGAGAGGAGAGGTTATGGAGAGCCTTGTAGGTCAAGGTTGCTAGCTTGAACTGGATTCCCTGGGCAATGATTAGCCAGTGAAGGTATCGTCAGAGGGGAGAGGCAGGGGAGTAGCGAGGAGAGAGGTGAATCAGATGGGCAGCAGAGTTAAGGATGGTTTGGAGGGGAGCGAGAGTGCTAGATGGGAGGCCACAGAGAAGAATGTTGCAGTAGTCTAGGCGGGAGATGAAGAGTGCATGGACAAGCATTTTTGTGCTTTCAGAGTTAAGAAATGAGTGGATTCGGGAAATATTTTTTAGGTGAAGGTGACAGGCAGAGGTGAGGGTTTGGATATGCGGTTTGAAGGACACATTGGAGTCAAAGGTTATCTCAAGGCAGCGGACCTGTGGTGCTGGTGAGAGAGTGTAGCCATTGACAGTGATAGAGAGATCAGGTGGAGGGATAGAGTGGGACGGTGGGAAGATAATAAATTCAGTTTTCTCCACGTTTAGTTTTAGGAGATGGGAGGAGAAGAAGGAGGAAATGGACGAAAGACAGTAGGTGTTCCGGGAGACAAGAGAGGTGACATTTGAGCCGGAGATGTAGAGTTGGGTGTCATCAGCATACAGGTGGTATTGAAAGCCGTGTGATGCTATGAGCCGACCCAGGCCGAGGGTGTAGATAGAGAAGAGTAGTGGGCGCAGGACTGACCCCTGGGGGACACCAACAGACAGCGGGAGAGGGGAGGAGGTGGTGCGAGAGTGTGAGACGCTGAATGTTTTATCGGTGAGGTACGAGCAGATCCAGGAAAGGGCCGAGTCTGTGATACTGAGGGATAAGAGGATGTGTAGGAGGAGTGAATGGTCGACAGTGTCAAAGGCAGAGGAAAGGTCTAGAAGGAGAAGCACAGAGTAGTGGTGTGAGGCTTTAGCAGTTACTAGGTCATTGGTGACTTTGGTTAGGGCGGTTTCGGTAGAGTGGTAGGGTCGGAAACCAGATTGGAGTGGGTCAGGGTCAGAGTTGGTGGAGAGATGGAAGGACAGCTGAAGATGGACATGTTGCTCAAGGAGTTTAGAGGCGAATGGAAGCAGTGAGATTGGGCGATAGTTGGACAGTGAGGAGGGGTCGAGAGATTGTTTCTTAAGGATGGGGGTGATGATAGCATGTTTAAAGGAGGAAGGGAAGATGCCAGAGGTTAATGATAGATTGAAGAGATGGGTGAGGACTGGGATGATAACAGCACTAAGGTCAGGGATGAGGTGGGATGGCAGTGGGTTAAGACTACAGGTGGTGAGGTTCGATTTGAACAGTAAAGAGGAGAGTTTGTAAGGAGTGACCGGAGAAAAGACAGTTCGGGGGGAATAGTGATGAGAAGTTGTAGAGGTGGGCTGTGGGGAAAATGCTGGAATAGAGGTAGGCTGAGGGGACTGCAGGGTGAAGGTTTGTCGGAGGAGATTCATTGTATTTTGGAAGTGAGTTGCAAAATCATCTGCTGAGAGGAGAGATGGGGAGGGGGTGCTGGTGGACGCAGGAGAGAGTTGAAGATGTTAAAAAGTTGTCTGGGGTTGTGGGACAGGGAGCATATGAGAGCAGTGAAGTAGTCTTGTTTGGCTGAGGTGAGTGCAGATTTAAATGTGTGTAGTGATTCTTTGCATGAGGTGAAGTCGTCAGTGGAGCGGGTTTTCTTCCAGCGGCGTTCGGCAATTCTGGAAGCTCGCCTCAGCTGTTTGGTGGAGTCTGTGTGCCAGGGTTGTCTGTTGATTTTGCGGTTTCTGTTGTGTGTGAGAGGGGCGACAGCATCAAGAGTGGAGGTGATTGTGTAATTGTAGAATTTGGTGGCTGTGTCTGGATCAGCAAATGAGGATATGGTAGAGAGAGGTGCAAGAGAGTCGGGGAGAGTGTGAGGGTTGAGATTTTGTAGGTTCCTGCGTGGGTGTACTAGATTTGGTGCAGAAAGGGCAGGTGGAGTGGTAATGAAGGAGAAGGTGAGCAAGTTGTGGTCAGAGATAGGGAGAGGAGAGTTTGAGAGGTTAGATAGAGGGCAGAGGCGGGTGAAGATGAGGTCCAGTGTGTGTCCATCTTTATGAGTGGCTCCAGAGGTCCACTGGGAGAGGCCAAAGGAAGAGGAGAGTGACAGGAGTTTGTTAGTAGTGGAGTGGGGTGTATCGATTGGAATATTAAAATCTCCCATGATAATAGTGGGGATGTCGGTGGAAAGAAAGTGGAGGAGCCAGGAGGCAAAGTGGTCAAGGAAGGTGGTGGAAGGGCCCAGGGGTCGGTAGACAACAGCCACTTGGAGGTTGGAGGAGGCGTAAATGCGGACAGAGTGTACCTCGAAGGAGGGGAGGGTGTGGGAAGGTAGTGGTGGAATGGGGAGAAAGGAGCAGGTATCTGACAGAAGAAGGCCGACACCTCCGTCATGTTTACTGCCAGGGCGGGTGGGAGGGGGGGTAAACTGGAGGCCACCATAGGAGAGTGCAGCAGTAATGGTTATTTCTATACGACTTTAGACTTGTTATAGAAAGTAAGTGGGGTTAAGCTTTAAAATAAGCATCTTATATATAGGAATAGCATTATTGTTCACTCTGAACACTGCCCCGAGAGAAGCTGGGACTTGAGGTGCGCTGACACAAGTAGGTTGAGTGCTCTCAGCTCATCCCTGAAGATGTTGCTGAGCCTGTTTCAATCTCGGAGATAAGAACTAATGGAGTAGATCATATTACAGCAGCATCTCCAGCCAGCTGAGTTAGTCATTCTACTCAATGTACACATTCTTTCTTCTACATAGTATACAATAGTGTTTGCTTACCTTTCATCAGATGAAGAACTCAAACAGAGTGAGATCTAACACAATTGAGTCATATAAGACCAATTAGAGATAATTAGAGTTAATTGTGTTTTCAGTCAGTGAATCTTGTCTTTTCCTCTAAGGAGACCTCACTGAGATACACAAATAACCAGTGGTCTCTTACATTTATATCTTTATTGAAAACTATTTAGTTAGCATATAGCAATTTGAAGTTTCTTAATTTATAATCTTTGTGATTTACAATGTTTATATTTTGTACAAAATAATGTATCTAGATTGTATGTGATGACGATTGCTTACCATCCTCAGATCCCTCCCTCACAGTTTAGAGCCTTGTCTTCTATTTAAAGACTGGAGCAATACACTTCTGTTATCAGAGCCTGAGGAAGCCAAGTCCCTGGTGAATTGCGTTGCTCATATACTGTTAGCCCCTTTTAATTTCTTTTTTATGATAATTTTAAAAGCTTTTATTTGTAATGTTTCAGAAATAAATCAACTTCTTTTAAGAGCTATTTGCATCATCCAGCTCTCATATTTTTTGCTACCAGCAAGCTGTCTATAACAAGTCTAAAGGTTTATAGACGTCACATAACCATTACTTTATACTATTTTTCTTGGCGAAGCATTTGTGCTGGGCTTCGGACCAAGAGGGGTTAAACTGCAATCTTTAAGGCCGCATGCATAGAATTTATCACCTTCTCAAGATCACCAGTTATTGAAGATTTCCAAGGATCCTGGATTGCCTTTAGAGGAGATACTGTGTGAAAAAACGGTTTGTTGTGCCACCTTTTAGTTACATAGTTACATAGTTTGTAAGACCGAAAAAAGACAAGGGGCAACATGTATGAATCTCGCCGGGTCGGAGAGCGCCGTTACGCCCGATATCAATGTGAAATCTGCGCCTGATTTATGTCGGGAGCGGGGCGCGCTAATACATACTATGTAAAGTCCGCCGCGCCTCGCCAGTGTGTTAGGCGCAGTGTGGGACTTTGGCGCAGTGCGGCGCTGTGCTGGAGATTCGCCGCCCGAGCTAGTGCACTCATACATGCGGGGAAAAGTCCGTCGCGCCTCGCCAGTGTGTGGGGTGCAGTGCGTGGACTTAGGCGCTGTGCGGGGCTGCGCCGAAAATCTGTTCCGATGCGAGACAGGCTGGAAAGCAGCAAGAAATCATTCCACATGTCGGTGCGGAGTATGAATCAAAAATCGCCTTTATAAAGGCGTTCATCAGTCTCAGAAAAGAGCTGAAACCTCAAAAATAAAAAATATACAAAACAAAATCACTTTCCAATACCCTAATTCAAGAATTAGGATATTAGGAAATTGCCGGGAAATACAGTAATTCAAATTCGGAAAGCTATTCTCATTGGTCGGCACAAACCGGCCAATCAGAATAGGAGCGACAGTGAACCATTAAAACCTATGGAGAACTATTGACCAATGAGAATCAAAGGCGGGACAGTGCGGCATGAAGTATTAATAAAAAAAATTTTTTATTGAATGTAAAAGGGTAAAGAAAAAAAAATATTAAATCAATAAAATCATGTTTATTTCTTTATTTTCGTTAGCCAAGGACTTTTGTTGGGTGAAAGAAAATAAAAAAAAAATTGTTTTATTGATTTCTATTTTTTTTTTTTTTCCCCTCATATTATTATTCGTTTATATACACATGGGGGGACAACTTCTGTGTTTTTATAATTTGATTTGGGCCCATGTACAGTTTGTTTCGTTGCTTAAAAAACCCCATAGGAGGTCGCTGCTTCCCATTGGTACTTTTTCGGGCCTCTTTTAACTTGCCAATCACGAGGCGTCAGAATTTTCTTTTTCCAAAAAAAATTATGAGAAATAGCTCGCGCTTGTTTGGCTAAAGCTGGACTAGCCCCCGCCGCTTCAACCAATAGCTTTTCTGCCTTTTTACTGTATTTTGAACTGTCCCCCCTTTTGGGTATGTTTGGGTTTAAATTTTTCTCCTTAGGATATAAGGGACTTGTTGCCCCTATTCTGATTGGTCAATTTCCTCCTAGGTTATAATGGGACATTGTCGTCATTTGTTTGGTGGTTTATGCCGACCAAGGGAGAATAGCTTCACAATTTGTTCTGTTTTTCCCCGGAAATTTCTCTATTGCAATTCCCCTTTGCAGCCCCCGGTCTCGGCGAACAAACGCTTTTTTCGGGATTTAATTTTTTATGTTTATAGAAGGGTTGGGCTCTTTATTGATAATTTTTTTACATTTAATAAAAATAATTTTTGGTTTAAATTACTTCAGCCGCCGGGCCTAGAGCGAGAATGCTTTTGCCCCCCATCTCCCAGGGGATTTAAAGGGAGAAGTAGCCACGTCTGATTGGCTGGGATAGCTCAGCCAATCAGCTCTTTTCGTCTTTTTACCGATTTTAACTGTCCCCCCTTTTGATTTTGATTGGTCCAAACTCCCCCATAGGATATATGGGTCTTTGTCGCCCCATTTGATTGGTCAATGTTCTCCATAGGTTTTTTGGGTCTCTTTGCTCCTATTCTGTTTGGGGCTGGGTACCCAAAGCCCCCGCTAGCTTAACCAATCAGCTCTTTTCAGCTTTTTTACTGTTTTTTTAAAATGTCCCGCCTTGGATTCTGTTTGGTCTAAACTTCTCCATAGGATATAATGGGTCTTTGTGCTCCTTTTTCTGTTTGGCCGAGTGCCAAGCCCCGTAGTCAGCCAATCAGTTTTTTTCACCATTTTTATGTTTTTTTGATGTCCCGCCGGTTTCGTTTGGTAATTCCTTCCCCATAGGTTTTAATGTTTCACTGTCGCTCCTATTTGATTGGGGTTTATGTGACCAATGAAAATAGGTTTAAAATTTAAAATTACTTTTTTTTCCCCCGGAAAATTTCCAATATCCAAAATTTGGTTTTCGTCGTTATAGATTTTTGGAAAGTGTTTTTTTTAATGTATTTTTTTTTTTTGAGGTTCACCCTTTTTTTCTGATAATGTTTTCCCCCTTTATAAAGGCGATTTTTTCGGAATAAACCCCTGCTGCCGGGGGGGAGGTCGGTTTCTGTCGCGTCTTTATTGCTTTGCTGTTGCGTTCTTGCTTCACTTCCCCTGGCGGGGGATTTAGACCAAATTAACCCTTCTGCTTGTGGGAGCCCCCGGAGCGCGAGGGCCCTGCTTTGAACTCGCCATTTAATGCCTCGGGTTTTCGAGCGCGCCGCGCCCCGCCCCGGAACGCCTCCCCCGGGGCCCATACCGCGCCACTGCCCCGCCCTTCATGCGGGGGCACAGCGAAAGTGGCGAACGCTGCCCCAAACACCGTCCCTGCGTCTACAGCGGGATTCGGGCCGGGGGGCGCGAATACGCAAAAATCGGGCAAAAAAAGCCGTATACATGTCCCCCAAGAGTCCACCCAGTTCAGTGTTATGCAAAAGTGTTGCTAATTGTTAAACCCGAGGAAGGAAAAAAAAACCCAATAATTTTAGAAGCCAATTGTCCTCATTTTAGGGAAAACATTCCTTCCGCTCCAAGAAAAAATTTCCTGTATCAAAGACCCTATCCAGAACCCTGTCACTAAAACTTTTTATTTATTCGTTTCAGAAATGCATCCAAAATTGTTAAACTCTGTTTTTGAATTCACCATGAAGGTTTTTTGGCAGGAGTTCACGTCTCACGCTAACAGAAAAAAAAATCCCTCTTGTGTTTATGAAAAAACTCTTTTCCTCAAGACATTGGGGTTGCCCCCTTGTTCTTGATAAGCCCGGGGGTTAAATAAATCTTTAGGAGATTCTTTATTGACCTTTAAAAATTTTTAAAAACTTTTTATTAGTCCCCGAACCCGTCTTTTCTTAAAACTAAATAACCCAAAACTTGAAATCTTTCGGAATTGAGTCCCCCCGGGCCTTTTTAATTATTTTTGTTGCGCCTTTGTACCTGTTCAAGTTTACAATTTTTTTCCTGTGCCTGGTCCCCAAAATGTACAAAAAATTATTCATGTGTGATCAAACCCGGGACTTTTAATGGGGGAAACATGTTCTCATCTGTCCTCTATGCCCCTACTTAGCCCCCCCATGATCCTTTTTTGCTTGGCAGCTGTGTCTGCTCTGGATGCTACAATTAACTTTACTGTTTCCTGTTTTTTGGATTCCCAAGTCCATCTCCAGTCATTTTACCCAGGTTTTTCCATTTCATGAATCTGTAAAGGATTTTTTCCCCATGTGCATAACCCTTGCATTTATCTGTGTTAAATTATCTCCATTTCTCTCCCGGCCTCAAATTATCCGTCCCTTTTTAATAAAACCATTATCCTTATTTTGGGTTTATTAATTACAGAAAAATTTGTGTCATCGCAAAAATTTATTTCTACTGTGCAATCCCCTGTGTAAGAACATTATGAAAATATAAGGGTAGGGCCCCAATATGACCATGTGGTACCCCTTAGTAACAGGGATCCAGTCTGAGGCGCTGACTTAGCAGGGTGGTTTATCCTGTCAGACACCTTACCATAGGTGCGTCCCTGTTGGGAGCTGTTCATTGTCAGGTCTCTTGATGAGATAACACTTGGGGGTTACCTTGCCCTAATTTGGGGCTACTTTCCCCGTTATTTATTTTTAGTTTTTCATCCCGGGTAAATCTTATTTTCTTAACTTTAGAGAAACATTTGGATTGGGAATTATTTTGGGGCTGGTCCTTTTTTTCTCTTGGGGGACAATTTTTTTTAAGGCCTATTAGCCCACTAGTCCCCTGGGAATTTGGGGAATTTGAAAACGTGTTGGGACTTAATTATCATTTAAAGGGACCCATTTTCATTAAGGGGGCTTATCTATCATTAATGAGACTTTTCCATTTTAATTAGGTTTAAAAGGAATCTCTTTAGGATTAAAATACTCAGTGTAAGGTTTTGTTTTTGATGGGTGAGGTTCGGACAGGGCCGTCCAACGGGGCGTGTCTTGTAAATTCCTTTGGGTTAGTGTAGGGGGCTCTAGGGTTGTTTGTCTTTCCCCTTTTTCCCATTAGGTATTTTAGTTGCGTAAGGTTTAAAATTTCATTTTTTGTTTTATTAAATAAAAGGTATGTTTTAATTTTTTACACCTATATAATTTTGTTTTTAATTTTTAAAATTTGGTGTTTAATTATGGTCATTAATTTTCCCTTAGTAATATTGTTTGGTTTTTTTATCCAGTTGGGATTTTAGCATTAAAACACCCTCCTTTGTTTTTTATCATGAGCCCCGTTGTTTCCCATTTGCAACATTTTCCCCCGTCCAAGCATTCTCATTTTTTTACACCCCTTTTATGTGGCACAGTACATATGCTTTAGAAAAATCTAGATATATGACATCAAATGCCTATGATCCCTTTTGAAAATAACTTCCCTCATGAAACTGATGGATTTGTTTGCAGGCTATCCTTCATGAAAAACCCTGTGGAAGGCATTTTTAAAATTTTTTTTAAAGTGATTCTAGATAGCTTTGAGAAAAACCCAAAAAAAACCCCCCAGAGATTAAACTTACCGGCCCATAGTTTCCCGGGTACTTTTTTACCCCCCTTTTTGAATATTTGGCCCAAAAATTTGCTATGCGCCCCAATCCTTTAATTTTTAATCTTTATTTATATAGCGCCAAAAAAATTTCGCAGATTTTAAAAGTAGGGGTTTTTAATTAAGAAAAAGACAGACTTAAAAGACAAAGAAAAAATATTTAAGGTGAGACAAAGGTGTGAGGGCCCCTGTCGCAAGGTTACAATCTTTGGCAATAACCCCTTTTTAGACAGTATAAATATTAAGAATAGGGGCTATTTAGCAACACTTTTAAATCCTTAGGGCACATGTGTGTTTTTACCATCAGGGCCTGGGGATTTTTTCTATTTTAAGCTTCTTTGATGGAGTGCACTTCTTCTGCGTTTTGAAAGAAACAAAAAGTTGGAGTTTACCATCCTTTCTCCCCTCAAAGAAAGGTATCCTCCTTCTAATAAATACAGTGGGGAGAAAAAATTGTTTTTAAAAAGGGTTTGCTTTTTTTCTCATTGCCTCTAAGTCTCTCCCCCAGTACTTTTCAAGGACCCAACATTTTCTGTTTTAAAATTTTTAATATTTATTTAATTAAAAATTTTTTGGGTTACTTTTACTTTCTTGGCAAAATGATTTCTGTTTCCCGCTTTGCTGCCTTTATCATTTATTTTAATATTTTATTTTTCTCCCTTAGTTTTTAGGCCCCTTTACATTCCTGTTTTGTAGCTGAATGCTTTTTTTTTGTTTTGATTTCCTCTTTACATATTGTTGATCCACATTGGGTTTTTCCCGTTTCTAATAATTTTTTACCATAAGGTATTCCCTTTCCCGTGGGCACCTAGGGTGTTTTTAAAAATTTTCCCCTTTATTAATAGTTCTGCTATTTTTAAACACCTTGTCCCACTCAATACGTTTAGGGCCTCCCTAAGCAGAATAAAATTAGCCTTCCTAAAATTCAGAGATTTTGTGGCTCCTCGACAAAAAACTCTGCTGAAGGATAAATGGAAATTTATTATATTGTGTTTAGGAATGAGCAATTGTGTTAACAATCGTTATCGAGTTGATATCAGATATCGGCAATTATCATGTCGATAGTCGATAATAGATTATCGCCGATGACCATTAAAGTCTATGGGAGAGGAACAACAGCTTCATTCTTACACCCAAACAGGTGAGGGAGAACTGGAATTAACATCCACCACAGGAAACTGGATATGTGCTACATCTTAGGCAAGACAATTAGGCTATAAAAGTCACAGAAAAAAATTCATAGGCTAAAATAATTCATTATGTTCAATGGCTAACCGAAAACATGAGGACTGCGCAGCCACAGCAGGTACAGCAGTAGCAGCTGCAAAGGGGCCCCTTTCACACAAAACAAGACACCAGTATTGGAAATGGAACATGGCAACTGGCAGGAGACCCCTCTCACTTTTTGCACCAGGGACCAACATCTCGTCACATATGTGGTGGTAGCAAAAACGTCCCAACCGGGAACACGGAGGTTCAGCTGGCAGGGCCCTAGGGGCTCCAGTTGGTCAACAAGCCCTGTCTCAAATTCCTGCATTCTACTGTCAATTTGTGTGGGTGGAACGAAATTGCTCACTTTTGATTTGGAACGTGGAACAAGGAGGGTGGACACCCAGTAACTGCTGTTCATTTTGATGGCCTTGAAACATGGCAAATACGCTTTTTCATTAAGACCTTTACTATTGGTTTCTTTTACAGTGGCATGACCCCAAAACTAGCAAAGATGTCCTTGATGAACCCTTAGAATTAAAAGTGCCGGAAGAAACAAGTATTTGAACCACTATTTTAGTGAAATGGACATTGACTATCCCTGTCCTTTAATGCAGCATGACCCCAAAATCCACACAGATGCCCTTATGGACCCTCAGAATAAAACGTGCGGGAAGAAAAATATTATTTAAACCGTATTTTAGTGAAGTGGACATTGACTATTCATGTCCTGTACCACAGCATGACCCTCAAACAGTTATATGTATTACATATGGCGGTTTTGCCACCATTGACAACAGGTGGCAGTTACTATGAAATAATCTATAACCCAATTTGTGTACAAGTGCATGATTAGTGCCAAACTGAGACACACTGAGTGAAATAGAAGTATTTAACAGTTGGGGGCTTGGCCTGGACCTGCATGGCACCAGCAGCTTGAGCTGAGAGCTCCAGGGAGAATATCCTAATTCAGCACAACTAAACCCTTTTATCCAGGGCCGCCAACAAAAATTTCAGGGCCCCATACAGCTGAAGCGTCTGGGGGCCCCCCCTCAAACCCCGCTCCCAGCTGGGCGGATGGCTGGACATCCGGATAGGTAGCTGGGGTCAGTAGCCTGGCGGGTAGGTAGTCAGGCAGGTAGCTGAGCAGGTAGATGGGTAGCCAGATGGGTAGGTAGGTAGCCAGACTAGGTAGCCAGGCGGGCAGGTAGGTAGGTAGGTAACTGGGCATGTAGGTAGCAAGGCATGCAGTTGGGTAGTCCGGCAGGCAAGTAAGTAGCCAGATGGGTGGGTAGCTGGACGGGTTGAGTAGGTAGCCAGGTGGATAGCCAAGTAGGCGGGTAGGTAGCCTAGCTAGGTAGCCAGGCAGGCTGTTAGGTAGGTAGGTAGCCAGGCAGGCAGGTAAGTAGGTAGCTGGGCGTGTAGGTAGCCGGACAAGCAGATAAGGAGCCAGGCGGGTGGGTAGTTAGGTAGCAAGGCAGGCAGGTGGGTAGTCGGGCAGGCAGATAAGGAGCCAGGCAGGTGGGAAGTTAGGTGGCCAGGCAGGAAGCAGGTGGATAGCCAAGTAGCAAGCGGGGGGTGGAGGATAGGTAGCCAGTTGGATAGTCAGGCGGGTTGGTAGCCTGGCTAGGCAGGCAGGTAGCCAGACAGGCAGGCAAGTAGCTGGGTGGAAGGGCAGGTAGCCAGGCAGACAGGCAGGTGGCCGGGTGGAAGGGCAGGTAGCCAGGCAGGTGGCCTTGGTGGACGGGCAGCTAGCCAGGGAGGCAGGCAGGTGGCCGGGTGTAAAGGCAGCTAGCCAGGCAGGTGGCCGGGTGGGAGGGCAGGTAGCCAGGCAGGCAGCCGAGTGGGGCCCCACTCCTAGAGAGAGAGGGCCCGCACTCCTAATTACAGCTAACATTGATTGATCAACTTACTTTTCCTGCGCTGTAACCGGAGCCGGGCCCTCTTCTGTCTCTGCCCGCGTGGCTTCTGCCCAACGGTGGGATGCGGGACAATTTGAATCAGTGAAGCCCCGCCCATGGGGGGCATTGCCTTACTGATTTAGTTAGCCGTCCCGCCCGCCAGCAGAGCAAGAAGAAGGCCCGCCTGCTCCGGTCACAGTGCACAGGAGGAGTAAGTAGAGCGCGCTCTGCGCATGTCAATCAGTGCAGCTGTGACCGGACCTGCAGCGCGCCCCCCCGCCCTCTCAGCAGCGCTGCGCCGCCAGGCCCCATCCGCACACAGCGGCGCCACACATGTACCGCACGCACCAGTTCTCTATAGCATTTCTGCGAAGCAAGGGGGTGGTACCCGCCAGCGGCGGCGGGCCCCCACTTGCTTCTTAGACCCGCCGGGCCCCATACGGGAGTACTGCCTGTACCCCCTTAATCGCGGCCCTGCTTTTATCACCCCAAATCCGGATTTAATCTGTGGTGGAACATATAGAGTTCTCCTTCTACTATCAGGAAAGACTTGTTGCTCTTGTTACACAGAGGAAAAAGCAAGATATCTTCCAGCTTCAGATGGATAGATGAAACAGAGACTGCAGACATCTTCTAGAAAAAAACCAAAAAGAATGAGAGCAGCACCATATATCCACATCAATATCAAAAGATGCACTGGTGATACATCAGCCTGTCCAAAGGGTGTGTAAGCCTTGTACTCACCACCAATAGTACAGAAAAAAGCAGAAGATGGACGGCAGCATCATTAAAAAGCAGTAACAATTTTATTCCATCAGGAGTACAAAGATGTGCAACATTTCTCAAGCAGCATAAATTTTAGACATATACATCAATATATATATATTGGCATAAAAAGACCACCCCCTATATCAGCCAATAACATATCCACAAATCACATTTGACATGAAACAAATGTGCAGATAAATTCTCATAGGACAACAGAGTGATAACAATCTCTAAAAACCAATAGTATTACCCAAATGTCCACCCGCGGCTAACTCTGACAGAAGGAAACTCACGTGTATACAAATTGTGTTCCGCGGCGTTCTCTTCTGTCAAGAGGATTGTTGCTGATGAAAATGTTTTGGAGGATAGGATCACTGATATGTGTGACAAATTTGTGGCCAGAGGGTACCCTAAAAGATTATTACAACAACATAGAATGAGACTAAATAGGGTTAATAGATATGAGCTTTTGACTAAGAGAACCAAGAAAGGGAATTTAGATGCTGATGGGTTGTCCTTTGTATCAACCTTTAATACACATAGTCATACTATTGCTAGGATCATACGTGGTAATTGGAATTTACTCCGTGATCAGTTTCCACATATTTCGGAATTTCAAACTGTCCCCATGATGCCTTATAAAAGATGTAGGAATTTGGGGGATAAATTGGTGAGATCAGATTTTGGTACAAAAAAAAACTCAAAGTGTTCTGGCAGAACCTAATAAGGGTAACTTCCCCTGTCTGAATTGCTGCAATTGTGGCAATTTAATCATGGGGACTTCCTTTACACATCCATATAGTGGCAAAAAATTCCTTATTCCTGAGAGATATACATGTAGGTCCAGTTATGTGATCTACTTGATCATGTGTTCTTGTGGACTGTAGGAGAGACAACTATGGAGATAAGATTGAGGATAAACAAACATAAAAGTACTATTAGGAGGAAATCAATAGAGGCTCCGGTAGCTAAACACTTTATTGACCTGCGACATTCTGTTTCACAATTAATATTTCGTGTGCTTGATTCTGTTCCCCCTTTGAGAAGAGGGGGTGATCGTGAGGCATTACTTAAAAAGAAAGAGAGTAAATGGATTTTTGAGCTCCAGACATTACAACCTTCAGGACTTAACCCCTTAACGACCCTGGGCGTATGAGTACGTCCCAGGGCCAATAAGGGGCTTTGCAGGGGGATCGCTCTGCGACCCCCCCGCACAGCCGCCTGGTGTTAGCGGCTAATCGCCGCTAACACTCGGCAGTAACAGCGCCGGCGGTGGCTCCGCCCGCTGGCGCTGTTTAACCCATCAGACACCGCGGCAAAGATGGCCGCGGCGTCTGAATGAACAACGATCGGTGTCGCGCACCGATCGTTACGGTCATCGGCATCGGCGCAGCTGTCCTGCGCCGATCCGACGACCGGGCATGGTGGTGGGGAGCCCTGTGAAGGCTCCCATCACTTACATTTGTCGGTTTGCCTCACTTCCGGCCGTAGACAGGAAGTGGGGAAACCGCCATCTTTGTACACCCTAATGCATTGCCTATGCAATGCATTATGCTGTATTAACAATCGCGCCCCCTAGTGGTCAAGCACAATATGGGGACTAAATGTTACAGTAAAAAAAAAAAAATAATAAAGTTTTAAAGTACAAAAAAAAAAGTATTAAAAGTTCAAATCACCCCCCTTTCCCATTTTACAAATAAAATCAGTTACACATATTTGGTATCGCCACGTCCGAAAAGAAGAAGAAAAAAAAAATTCCAAACGCCAAAATTGCGTTTTTTTGTCATTTTATGTCACTCAAAAAATGGAATAAAAATGATCAAAAAAGTCACATGCATTCCAAACTGCTAGTGATAAAAAAGTACACTGCAGCCCTCAAAAAATGCCGCCTCACTGACGTCCGTAGGTGTTAGTACAAAAAAGTTATTGGTCTCACAAAATGGCGCCGTGGCGCAAATTTCAAAAATAGAAAATGTTTGGAATTTTTTACGCCACCAAAACATAACAGAAACCCTACATGTTTGGTATTGCCGGATGTGTAACAACCTGCAGAATACAGATAACCCATTATATTTACCGAAGATTTAACGCTGTTAAAGCAAAACATCCAGAAACATGGAGAAAATACTTTTTTTTCACAATTTGTCCCACTTGGAATTTTTTTGCGGTTTCCCAGTGTATTCTATAGTATAGTGAATAACACCATTAGAAAGTACATCTTGTCCCGCAAAATAAAAGCCCTCATGTGTCTAAGTAGATGGAAAAATAAAAAAGTTATGGCTTTCAGAAGGCAAGGAGGGAAAAACGAACGTGTCACCCAAAAAAAAAAAAAACACCGGGTCCTTAAGGGGTTAATTTAGAATTTAAGATTTAGAGTATCATCTGTCTTAGCATTAATTTGACATTGTTTTTAATAATTGTTGTCCTTTTGTATTCCAGATGGCACCCGTGGCTTCTTCTGTTGTTGGATTGATTTTTTTTTTTTTTTATTTTGTAATAAAGTAATTTATATTTTTTAATAACTTGTGCATGTGTTGGATATTGAACATCATAATAAAAGAATATCTGTATAATTTTTTTTGGTTTACTTTCATTTGGGTAATTTGCTTTGTGGGTTGGGTTTAGGTAATTGTTGTCATATTTTATATAATTTTTTTTTAAAAGGGTTTGATATAAATGATGGAGATGTTTGCCTGTTTCCTTTTTATCCCTACGTTGGATCATTAAAATGTTGTTTTATAGGGCATTTAAAAATAAAACCCCCACTTATTGTTCCCTTTTTTTTTTTGGTAGATACACATAAGTCTGTTTTGAACCACAAACCCAAAATTTAAATCTTTCCGTTGGGCGATGAGCACTTGTTTCTAGTAAGTGAACGCACCCCCAAATATTTCCTGGGCAGCCACAATGTTAGTGAAGCATATCCCATTTTAATATGTGTCGGCATCCGGTTTCCCGGACTTGCACCAAAAACGCCACGGAAAAATTTTGTATACACGGGGGTTTTCTTTGTCAGATTTTAGCCGCGGGTGGACTTTGGGGTAATTTTTTTGGTTTTAAGATTGTTATCACTCTTTTGTCCATGAAATTTATCTGCACATTTGTTTTCATTCTAATGGATTTGGATATGTTTTTTCCCTGATATAGGGGGGTTTTTTTTATGCCAATTAATGAAATTTCCAGATCCCTCCCCCCCCAAATCTCTGCTCCTCACGGGACCTTCTCCTCTGCTCCCCTCTCATAGCTCCTCACATAACCGTCTCCAAACCCTTCTCCCGGGCTTCACCCAATTTTGGGAACTAAATTAACCCAAAACAAAACCTCCCCCAACTTTACCAGTTTAAAAAGAACCTGAAAAAACCCTCTTTTCAATAGCCTAAAACCCACTAACCCCCCCACCACTACACCCCCCCAAAGCAGTCCCCCCACACCTTCTTCTCCCCTTCTTCCTTGTAGTTTGTAACCCCTCGCGGGCAGGGGCCCTCTTTCCTCTTGTTCAGGTATAGATTTTTGTCACCATTGTATTTGTTCAAATTTTTTATTATGTATTCCCCTAAATGTACACGCCCTGGAATTAAGGGGCCCCTAAAAAAAATAATAATAATAAAAATAATAATAATAATAAAATAATAATAATAAAAAGAAAAGAATAAATATAAATTATAGAATTTTCTAAAAAATTTTTGCTTTTTTAGAAAGGCCATTTTGTTAAGGCCAAACTTTTTAAAAACTTTGTGTCCTGATGGAATAAAAAAAGTTTCCGCTTTTTTTAAAGATGCTGCCGTAATCTTTGCTTTTTTTGAATTCAAAAAGCTTTATTGACAAAATCAAGTAAAATAGCATTCAAATAACAATGTGACTTGCAAAGTCTCCACTAAACAAGGGCACAGAAAATTGAAAAGAAAAAGAGAAAGAAAAGGGGGTATATAGAGAACGTAAATTCTTCAATGGTAAAAGACGGGTTAAAAAAAATGTACAATGCTACTCAAAACATGAGAACCATAAAGTAAACAAGCATAAATTATGTCAAATAATTAGCGCATCAAGCCTACAAAACCAATGGAGGGGGGAAAAAACCCCAAAGAAGGCATTTCTAGCAACCTAACAAAAATACGGAAAGCTAATCATAAATAAAAAAAGGGATAATATGAAAAGGGAGGAGAAGGGAAGAAAGGAACAGGAAGGATGGAGGGTGTGAAATCCCAAACGACCACAAACCGACACGGCAGCAGCACCACTACACAAAGGTTCTAGTGGTGTAGGAAAAATAGGTATAGCGCCATTCTAGCAAAAAGAGACGCGAAATGCCGGGGAGAGTTGATAGGAGAGCCAAGGTGTCCATGTTCGGAGCAGTTGTCGCATCTGTGTGTCAGAGGAAGCCAAAAGTTCCTCCATATGGTACGTGTGGGTGACCTCTGTCACCCACTCCGTGATCGTGGGCGGATCAGGAGACCTCCAATGCCTGGGAATGACTGTTTTGGCCGCCTGAAGGAGATGGCGCAGTAAAGATCTCTTATATGTCGGAATTGAAATGTCGAACATAAAGAAAGAGAGGGCCTGGGGTTTTTCCGGAATCTTCAATCCCGTCAGTCTCATACTAGTGTCACACACCGTCGCCCAGAAGCCCCGCAGAGCCTGACAGTCCCACCAGACATGCAACATGGTCCCCTCTTCCATCCCACAGCGCCAGCAAAGGTCCGGCACAGATGGGAACCATTGGTGTATTAGGGAGGGAACCCTGTACCACCTAGCTATAACTTTAAAGCTGGTCTCCTGCACTCTGGTAGCTGTGACTGCTTTATGAGCGAGCATAAAACAGCGATGCCACTGCTCCTGCGTAAAAGATTTGCCCAGCTCCTTCTCCCAAGCCGCACAGTAGGACGGGAGTGTTGCTGCATGCGTAACAGACAATTCCTTATAGATAATAGAAATAGAGTGCCTTGGAGGAGAGTCCAACAGACATAGTTGTTCAAAGGCAGAAAGGGGCCTCTGGATGTCGACTACATCCTTTAAGGTAGAAAAAAAGTGTCGGAGCTGGGTATATTGATAAGCCGAGGAAGGGTTACTCAAAACTTCCGTGGGGAGAGAATGAAGCGGGGCAATGGTAGGGCCCAGTATGAAATTATATAGTCGCAATGGATGTGCTTTAGAACTCCCTAGAAAGGAGGGCACTGACAGGCCAGGGGGGAATGCAGGGTTGCCGGTGACTGGGAGGAAGGGTCCAGATCTATCTATTAGGTTGTGGGAGAGTCTATATGTCACGATCGTGGCAAGAGTATGACGGGT
This sequence comes from Phyllomedusa bahiana, assembly GCA_025379985.1. Classification (NCBI taxonomy): domain Eukaryota; kingdom Metazoa; phylum Chordata; class Amphibia; order Anura; family Hylidae; genus Phyllomedusa; species Phyllomedusa bahiana. The sequence continues at coordinate 49,239 of JAODAL010029260.1, forward strand.
GGTATAAGACGTAGTTGCTCCCTAGGTGACAAGTCCAGATCCAGGGGAGCGACGCCAAGGACAAGGGACAAACTGCACCTGCCAATCGGACCCATAATCTGCTACTTCCAGGGCACACCAAATCGAGGACCCTAGAGTATGCGCCTGCTATATAATATCTTTTGCAGTCCGGCAAGCCAAGACCCCCAACACTCTTATGCCTAGTCAAAGTGGCGTAAGCCAGTCAGGGGCGGCTGGATGGCCAAATAAAGGTCGTAAACAGACGCTGAACCCGCTGCCAAAAGGAGTTTTGAATATGCACTGGGATTGTCTGAACTAAGTAGAGTAAACGTGGTAGGATAGTCATTTTGAGAATGTTTACTCTGCCGAACCAGGAAAACTCTTTCCTGTTCCAGCCCTCGAGGTCAGAGGAGATTTTCCGGAGTAAGGTTTCGAAATTAGAGGTGAAAAGTTTAGAGAGGTCGGTAGGGATCTTGATACCTAAATATGTAAGACCACTGTGCAGCCAAGCAAAGGGGAATGACGACTTGAGGAACCCAAGGTCTGCAGGGGGGAGGTTAATACTCATGGCCTCAGATTTAGAGGCGTTGACCTTAAAGTTTGACCAAGATCAAAACTTCTCCAACTCGGACATCAGTGCCGGCATGGAAGTCAGGGGGTCAGGAATATAGACCAAAACGTCATCAGCAAAGGCTGAACATTTATATTCATGCTCACCAATTACCAGTCCCCTGATATCCGAGTTGGAACGAATTGCGGCCATCAAATTTTCCATCACTAGGACGTACAATAAAGGGGAAAGGGGGCATCCCTGGCAAGTCCCGTTATGAATGCTGGAAGAGTTAGATAAAGAACCGTTAATTTTAAGTTGGGCAGACAGGGAGCTATACAGGGCCATGACCTTAGAACAAAAAGACGGCCCCATCCCTAGACGCCGAAGAGAAGACAGCAATGAAGACCAAGAAATTATGTCAAAGGCCTTTTCGGCGTCCAGGGAGAGGACCATCAATGGGATTCGCCGTGTCTGTGCATGAGAGATAATATCTATAGTCTTTAGAGTGTTGTCGCGGGCCTCCCTCCCCGGGACGAACCCCACCTGGTCCGGATGTATCAAGGAGGGCAACAAGGGGTTCAATCTGTTAGCCAGTAGTTTGGCGTACATCTTTAAGTCTAGGTTTAATAGAGATATCGGCCTATAACTTCCACAGGAGGAGGGGTCCTTTCCCGGTTTGGGGATGACCGCAACATGGGCTAATGTAGCTTGAGGAAGAAAGGGGTTTTCGGCAGAGATAGAGTTGAACACCTCTAGGAGTATAGGGGAGAGGAGATCCTGGAAAACCTTAAAAAACTTGCTTGTGAAGCCGTCCGGCCCCGGGCTCTTTCCCCCCAGAAGGGACTTGATAACTGCAGAGAGTTCCTGCAGAGTGAAGGGCGTCTCCAGGTCCGAGATAACGGAATCCGGAAGACATGGAGGTTCAGCATAGGCTGAGTATTCCATCGGGGCAGGAGAGGGAGCCGGAGGGTTGTATAAATAGGAATAAAAAGAATGGAAAGTAGCATTTATTTCCGGGGTTGTATGTACAATATGACCATTAGCGGTCTTGATACAGGGGATATGAGATCTCGCCATCTGCTGGCGAAGGGCACGAGCTAATAAACGACCAGCTTTATTTCCATACTCATAAAATCTGCTGCGCCCCGATTGTAAGAGACGCCTCCACGAAAGTTCCAGGAGACGTTTAACCTCCAATCGGGCCACAAGGAGATCTGCCAAAACCTCCGGGGAAAGTGCACGTTTGTGGGCGGCTTCCAACCACTCAACTCTCTGAAGGGCAGCCGCTAGTTTGGAAGCTCTATCCCTCTTTAGTCTCGCCCCGTGTTTAATCAAGACACATCGAATGACACATTAAAGTGCCTCCCATTGTATAGTCGGGGGAGAGGTGTCATGCTGATGGTCCAGTTTAAAGTGATCTATGGATTTAGTAAGATCAGATACACAAACTGTATCTAGAAGCAGGGACTCATTGAGTCGCCAGGACCAACACGGCTTTGAAAAAGAGGGAACAGAGAGCTTGCAGAAAATGGGAGAGTGATCTGACCAAATGATATTACCTATCCAGGTAGAGGATAACCATGGGAGGGAGCTATGGGAGATCATGAGGTAATCAATATGGCTATAAGAGTTGTGTGACGCCAGGTAAAAGGAGTAGTCTTTGTCACTCGGGTGTTGCACCCGCCAAGCATCACATAATTGAAATAAATTTAAAGACCTCCGAATCTGTTTAATAGCTCGATACGAGAGTGAGGCTTTCCCTGTAGAGTTGTCGAGGGTCGGATCAAGGGTCGCATTGAAATCCCCCCCAAACACAAGCTTTCCCCTTGCCAGCGGGGTCAACACATCCGTCAGCTGCTGAAAAAAGGCCACCTGACCCTGATTAGGCGCATAAACATTGACTAAAGTGAATTGATGATCTTTAATCTGGAGGCAGAGAATGAGATATCGGGCCAAGGGATCTACTTGGTGGTCCAAGACCTGGTGCGCCAGTGACCTATGAATTGCGATAGCCACTCCCCTGGACCTGGACTCATGGTTATTAGCAAAAAACCACGTGGGATAATATTTATTCCGAAGGACTGGGGCATGCCCTTACTTTAAAATGTGTGTCCTGAAGAAAACTAT